>PVKS010034920.1:0-14356 GCA_004027875.1 Aplodontia rufa
CCAGGAGTGCCCCCCCCCCAATTACCCTCCCTTATCCCTCCCTTCCCTTTCCCTTTATAATTCTAAAAAAAAAGTATTAGATTGTAAAGCATTACATCTTATCTGGATTTAACTCATGTTACTAGACCAGCTTTCTCACTGTCCAGGGTCTAGTCCCCACCTCCACCTATGAGTGGAGACAATCGACCCTTAGATCTCTACACTCAGCCTTTTAGATTAAGTTGCTGAGGCTAGTCTCAAAATTGTGATCCTCCTACTTATATTTTGTTCTTTTGATAATAACCATTCTAATAGGAGTGGTTTAATTTGCATTTGCATGACAGTCAGTGATTCTGAGCAGTTTTTCTAATACCCATTGTACACGTGTGTGTCTTTTGAGATCCTTTGCCCACGTTTCAATCGGTTCATCTGTTTTTGGTTACTGAGTTGTTTGAGGTCCTTGTATATTTTTGCCCCTTGTCAGATGTGCACTTTGTAGATATTTTCTTCTATTCTGCACGTTGTCTCTTCATTCGATTGCTTGTTTCCTTCGCTTTGCAGAAGCTTTTTAATTTGATGTGGTTCCATTTATCTATTTTTTGCTTTTGTTTTCCATGCTATTGGGGTCATGTTATGGTTTGAATGTGAGGTGCTCCCCAAAAGCTCACGTGTGACACTTTGGGAAGGTTGAGGTGAAATGACTGGGTTAAAACAGTCTTAACCCAATTGGTGTGTTAATCTCCTTATTAGCTGGCAGCTGCAGGCTGGCAGGGTGCGGCTGGAGGAGGTGGGTCATTGGGGGTGCGCCTTCGGGGAAGCAATGCTGCATCTGGGTGGAGCTTCACTCTCTGCTTCTGGATGTGACACCTTGAGCCCTCTGTTCCTTGGAGCTGTGCTCGCCGCCGTGCTGTTTCTGCCTTACCTGGAGCCACAAGGATTGGACCCAGCCTCCCGAGCACTGAGACCTCTGAAACCGTGAGCCCCTGAACATCTCCTAAAACTGTTCTTGCCAGTTCCTTTAGTAACAGCAGCAAAAAGCTGAATAAAACAGGTCAAATTGCCCAAATCACTGCCAAGACAAATGTAACTGTGGTAGCTTTAGTTTTGAAATACAATACAAGACAACAGCATCTAAATATATATATATATATTATGTATATAATATCTAATTATATATATTATATGTATATAATGTATAATCATATGTATACCCACAAATACAGTATATAAACCTATTTATGCACATACACCACAGACACACACATATTTGCATATATGTAGAGAGGGAGACAGAGCGAGAGACAGAGTGACAGATCCAGAGACAGAAACCGGGATAGAAGAAATCAAGTTCTAAGAAGTCATTATTATTAGAAAAAAATGAATGCTTTCATTGTTGAAAATCAATACCATATCTTCATTTTATTGTTTTTAGTATGTTTCTATTTTGATAATTTCAAGAATGAAGTGTCTGGAGACAAATCGAGGGGGCAATCGCAGGAATCACATGTATCTCAATACACATGCTGAGCTGCGGCGACGCTATTGCGTAATTGGTGCTGATTGTTGATAGCCCCTCAGCCTGAGCACCCCTCACTGTTGGGATAGGATTTTGTACAGAGCAGGTGATCAGCAACTTGTATAATTTAGTGTGTTCTACTCTATTAGCCTGTTCCCCAGGCTTTATAGATCTTAACAGAATGTCTTTTTTAAACATCTCCATTCTCTTTATCACCCCTTCCTATCCCCTGCTGTACCCTTAACAGTCTGATCTTTCATTTCAGAGAAAATAGAAATCTTGCATCTACAACTCCTATCATTCCTTCCTAGAAATACTAAAGACTTTCCAGAATTCACAGCTCCTCACCAGCCTGCCACTCCTGCCCCATTCTTCTGAGGGTTAAGGTACCGAATCTAAAGAGAACACGGGCAAGAAGTGCTCCCTCGTGAGAAACTGATCATGCGGTCACCTCGTGCCATACCAAGAGTCCATCAAGTGACTTGGAGACTCTCACCTGCCCACCTGGCTTAACCAGGGGACTTAACCAGGAGAGAGCACACAGCCTGTGAAGCATCCTTTAAGAGGGGAACCTGCACTTCAGCCCTGGATAGAATCTTGACCCACATAACGTCACCTGTGCCCAACTGAGGCTGTGTGGACAAAGCGCTATAGGTTGAATTTTAGGAGCACCCGTAGGCACAACCAGAAACTGGACTGTGCATAGACAGGGGTGTTCTGGAAAATTCCATCAGCAGGATAAGGACAGACAGCACTCAGGCTGCCTTTGTTCTGCTGTTTGGGGTGATGAGAATTCTTGGGTTCCACTCTGGCCCTGCAGTCACAATAACACACAACTGCCACAGGAGGTGCTCTACAGCATAAAGGTAAATCCTTCATGGAAAGTAGGGGTGAACTTTCCAAAATGGAAGCTGAGGAGGAGCCATGATAAGGTCGTAGTGAAAAATCACAGCAGCTGTGGGCATGTGAGAGGGAGCTTCTGAGGGGCTCACAAAGGAAACCCGGTCCTGGAGCCCAGGAAAAAGCAAAGACAAAGACACTGACCGCAGAAAGCAGATTCCAGCAGTGGCACTCAGAAGACATTAGAGAAAGAAAATTTAGTCTTTCCCTTTAATCCCTTTTCTCATTTCTTGGAGGAGCTAGAAGTAGAAGGGAGAAGAAAGAAAGAGAGCAGGGAGGAGTAATTCACCAAAGAACAGACGCGCTCCTGTCACCACTGACACTGACACCCGCGTTAGGTCACGCCATCAACACTGTGTTCTGTATTAAGGGTCATTTTCAGCAGCATTCCTGCAAAGAAACTGTTACACCAAGGAGTGCTTTGGTCAAACTTCACCCATAGCCAGTAAAAGAATTGAAGGAAATGTAAACAAAATAAATACTCAGGTGCAAAAAGGAAAAAGAAGTGATGTATTAAGACTTTAATATTGTATTATTGTATATTTTAAAGAAAAAGCTTACACCAATGTAGTAATCTACGACAGTAATGAATGTAAACACTGTGCATTATAGCTTACATTACGCATGGTAGCTCCTCTTTTCTCCCAGTTTGTCAATGATTATTAAAATTATATTTTGCATATGAATGCGCATATCTGAATCATTAACCCATTTTTATTCATGGCAGTTATGAAATATTTGTTTCACATGTAGCAACAGATCAAAAAATCGTCAAAGTCTTAAAATAATGGTAATTTTGTTAGAAATTCATGAAAATTCAATTTCCTGTGTTTCTGAAATTGCAGTGCTGTCTAGGTCTTTATTTCCTCAGAGTTGATCCCAGAAATGATCAAATATCTCAGCAGTTGAAACATTCCACCAAAACATCTCCACCTGAAAATTTACCACAGACTTCCGTTTTAGTTGCTAGAAACTTCAGAGAATGTGGCTGAATGATGGATAATACTGATTTTAACTGATTTCATTGATTTGGAACGAGTGTCCAGTTCTGCATGAAGGTGATCAAGCCATTCAGATCTTGACTTTTTGATATCCTGGCAACGCAAGCCCAGCATCTTTACTCCTTTTTCCTGTTAATCATATTTGAAATTGGATTTTTCTGCATATAATTTTTCTTTCCTTCCTTCCTTCCTTCTTTTCTTTTATCCTCTCTTTCGCTCTTTCTTTCTTTCCCTTGTACAATCACACTCTCCACAAGCAACAATTGTATTGCTGTACATGGTTCAAGTTTGATTCTGGTGGTTTACAAATTGTGTGTGATTAGCCTTAAATAAAAATTCACATAAAAATAACTCAGAAAAGAAAAATCACATGCAGCTGTCACTGTTAATTCTGAATCATGTGTTTATACCTAATACCTTGTAGGAGTCAACTCATGAACTGTGGCCAATCTAGCTCCCATAATGCATCAGTACTTTTGAGATGAATGCATGAAGCTGAGGCTGTGTGGGGGCATAGACTGTAACTCTGTGTTAGTTTTCACGTAGAATACTACATTTTCAAATGGGAAAGTCAGAAGAAAGTTCACATGTATATTATTAAAGCCCACCAACATTCCCAGCAATTGTTCAGATGTGGAATCAAAGAAAGATGTGTTGCAGAGCAGGAGTATTTTGTTGACATTGACAATGATGTTTGAAATTGCCTATGCATGGTGATAATAAAAAAGCAAGCTGGATTTTCAGAGGGTTTGTTATTTCCTGCATACTGAATAGACACCTCCATCACTTTGGTGAATATATCCCACTTCCTCTGCGTCCTCCTCATCCCCAAGTCACATCAATCTCCCCTGCAGGTGGGTTGAAGCTCAGAAATAGATGCAAAAAGAAAGCTTTGACTTAAATAAACATGAGGCTTTTTTCTGTAAATTATCACTAATCCAATACAGTGGTTGAAAATACTGTTATTTTCTAGAGTTGCAAAGAACATCTCAGTCTTTTATCAATTGTTCTATACTCACAAAGCATAAAATAAATGTCAAAAATTAAAATACACCAGTAATGTTGAGCCAAAGGTTAGTCTTCTTATTCTGTGGTGCTAAACCATCATATTGCTTTGTAGTAAAAAGATCAGTAGAAAAATTAAAAACTTTTGTAGTTCTCTAAGGTCAGGATTAAACGTGAAAGGGAAAATAATGTTTCTACAAATCATCAATTGTGTATGTGTTTTCAAATAATGGAACTTACTGTTTGTATCTGTGCCTAAGAAAGAGAAAAGGCAAACAAAAGCTGGTAGGCTAATGCCTGCTTGTTTATCTGAGAGAATCATCAAGGTATCTGCCTGTGGTCAGTCTGGGGTGACTTTTTAACAATGCCTGTGCAGACTCCTCCTCTGTCCACTCTGCCCAAGACGCACTCCTCATCCTGCTCAGTGCCCCTGCTCAGTGACCCCTACGTGACACTTCATCAAGATCCCTGCTCTTGCTTCCCACTGCATTCACCTCCTGAGCGATGCCAGCAGGCCACAAGGGTGCAGGCATCTGTCGTGGGGAGAGCTTGGGACTCCACCTGCCTTCTGAGGGGACTATGTCTTCCTCTGCCTAGGACAACAGCTGTTGGGTGGCTTGCTTCTTCTGCAGTTTCTCCCCCTTGCTTCTCAGGCCTAGAGCTGCTAATGGTGGCCTGCTAATGGTGGAGAAATGCCCCCTGTCTTCTTGGTTTCCTTGTCCTTGCCCGCTGCCGTGTCACTATTCTGTTCTCTAAGTTTGAGTCACCACATCAGCTGGAAGTTTCCTGCTGGTCCTCTGACTGGTGGAAGGTCTTTGGTTCCTTTAAGGAATTCCTGATCTCCCTGCTCAAAGCTCTTTCATCTGCCCCAAAAATGCTGTCTTCACTGCATTTTTGATTTGACTTATAGGAAAAGATGAATCTTACCCTTCACAGTTTTCTCCTCAGTCCAGTTTGTGGGGGTCGGGAAATGATGCCTACCTAGTACCAAGGACCAGATGAGATAACACAGGCCAACACATCTCTCAGAGTTCCTGGCACATCACAACCTGGGGGGAAGTCCATCTGGAGTTACTACTGAGAATGCAGATGAACCACCCTGGGGATCTCACATTGCCCTCTGTGTGCAATCTCCTCCTCCATCTCTTTGTTTAGAACCTTAGCGTCCATTGCCCCTATGGGTACCATGATTTTTCTATATTCTTCCACAGAGTGTATTTAATCATAAATTCCTTGGTCATGACACCACCTCTTTATTTGGCCAATTTATTTTTATTTACTTAATCCCTTATTTGAAATAATATTTTATATTGTTTGTATTATTTTTGAGAGTTTGAGGAATGCATTCTTTTTTATTTTGTAGTTTTTTAATGATGACATTTTTGCACCTTTAACTGGCCTTTTTCATCTTTTTTATGATTTACTATTTATTTTAATTTTTTGAAAATTTGAGTGTTTGTATAATCATAAATGCATATGTGGTAATAATATGATATTCCCTGATCCCAATCAGGGAGTCACCCCCAAACCACCCACACCCCAGTTGCTTGACACTTCTGTTTTCTCCATAGCAGATATAAATATGTATATATAGATATAGATAGATAGATAGATAGAGATTGGACATTTTCCAAAATTAAATGATAGCATAAGTGTGTTATTTGGCTTCTCAGGGAGTAAAGAGTAAGCTACATTATTGATTCCCCCTCTAGATCCCTTCCTCTGCCCTCCTTCCCTCTCCCTTCTCCTGCTCCCCACATATCTACATTTGCCCTAGATTTATGTGTTGCTTTACTTTGGTGAGTCTAGTCCATGAGCTTGACCTTTCACCAAAGACTGGGTTTAACTCCAGCCTCCACAAGTGAGGGAAAACATTTGATCCTCGAGTCTCTGGGTTTGGCTAACTTTGCTCAGCATGATTTCTTCCATTGCAATCCATACACCTTGAAATGCCATAATATCGCTGTTTCTAATAGCTGAATAGAACTCCATTGTATTCATATACCAAAGCTTTTGGATCCATTTATTTGGTGAGAGGCATCTGGGTTATTTTAGATAACATAACAAGTACCATAAACTTAGCACTCAAACAAATGCTCAGTTCTTGAGGCAACCTCTGGTCCATTCTGCCTCTACCGACCTGATGGAAGCCTCAAATTCTCTTGCTTCCACTTTGGTCTAGCTTGATTACATTTCTTAAAGAGTAAGCATGAGATCTTTCGATCTTTTGGAATTCATTGTTTAGCATAATTCTGTTTTCTAAGATTCTTTCATATTTTTGCATGTTATTATAATCCATTAACTTTGGGCACTGTCTTCTACTCCACTGTCTGCATAATTCGCTCATACACTCTCCTTTGATGGACATCTGGATTATTGCCAGGCTTTTGCTGTGATAAACAGTGATGTTATTGAGGTTCTTTCTTTTTAAACTTTAAGAGGTTTTATTATTTTTAGAAAGATTACTTTATTATCTAAATAATAGAAGATCACATAAGTAGGATGTTTACTCCATATACATGTTCACATTGTATATTTTGGATGACAATTTCATAATTTCTTGGCCACATCTGTCTTTGTATATTCCCCTGTATTTTTCTAATGAGTTTATTATTTTTACTGTGGCCTTAGTTTTATTATTTTTTAAATTTCTTTATTGGAATTTATTTAGGTGTACATGACAGACTTTACAATAGCATGGTTACAAAAGCATGGAGATTAATTTCCTCTAATTCGGTCTCTAGTTTTTCCCATTACCCTCTCTTCTTCCTACATCCTGATTTTATACATATATATATATATACGCATATATATTTATATTTCTTTATATCAATATATTTCTTTATATGTATACACACATATATATATCCTACTGTGTGTATTTATATACATATACACACACATAGTAAGCTATACAGTGACATACATATAAAGCTTGGAGTGTACCTTATTTTAACTCTGTTCCCAGTGTTTCCCCTTCCCCACCCATCTTCTCACCCTCTTCTCTTTTTAGATATATTTAACAACAGGATAGACATTGACCTTTTTTAATAAAAAGGTATAATAAGCAGTACAGCTTATTCTAATTCAGTACCCAGTACTCTTCATAAAAATTTTGAAAATTTTTTAATTAAAATATTTCTATTAGTTCTTTTTAGTTATATATGACAATAGGATTCCTTTTGACATAACTGTAAAAGCATGGGATGGGATTTGTTCTAATTCAGCCCCCAGTAGTTCCCCTTCCCCTCACCTCCTCCCTCCCCCTGTTCCTTTCCCTCTATTCTACTGACTTTCTGATAACTATTTTAGCTTTTTAAAGAAAAGTAGTGACTTACAGATGTGCGTGATCATGAGATTCTCTGTTGTCTACTCATGTATGTTCGTAGGAAAGTCAGCTCATGTTCATTCCACTGTCTTTCACTCTCTAGACTTTCATTGTTCTTCTTTGAGTTTCTCTTTGGATATTTCTAGGAGTGACATTGTCAGGTATATCAATATTCAAATTTAGAAGTTAATGCTGTCTTGTTTTCCAGCGTGTCTTCGCCAATTACCACTCTAATGTTAGTCAGCTTTTTCATGGCTGTGACCAAGATGCCTGATAAGAACAACTTAGAGGAGCAAAAGTTTGTTTGGGGATCAAGGTCTCAGAGACTGCTCAGTCCATTCCTCTGGGCCCCAGGTGAGGCAGAACATCATGGCTGAAGGACGGGAAGGAGGGAAGCTGCTCACCTCATGGTGGCCAGGAGGCAGAAAGAGAGGCACAGAAGGGAAAGGAGCCATAGCGAAGTTGGAAGTTTCTAGTAACAGTCTTCCACAACCATGTCCCATCTGCCTACACTCACCACCCAGTCGACTCCAGCTAGGGTGGAAGGGGTTATGGCTCTCACAATCCAATTGTTTCACCTCTGAACATTGCTGCATTGACACATGAACTTTTGGGGGACATCTCATATCCAAACCATGACAATTCCTAACAGCAATCATATTAGAAATGTGGTTCAAATCTTAGCAGCCTTTCGCTTTTATCAAGCTTAAAATTTTAAATTAAATGATATGGAGCCAATTATTTTTGTCTTTGTTTGAAAATATTTTTGTCCTGAAGGTTTCAAACAAATGTATCTATATTTCTATGAGAGTTTAAAGCTTTGTTCTTTTCATGTAAGCACTGACTGCAAATTTAAAAAAAATATTAAAATCCATGAACAAGGAAGAGTTTGTAAACTGTAGTTTGGATACTTGGTTAAAAAATAGCTTCCAGCTCTCCTCCCTGCAGCGACTGAGTTAGAAGGAACCAGGCAAGCTGTCCATTGATTCGAAATGTATTTGCTGAGAGACAGATTTTCTTCCTTTGGGATCACAGTCTCTTAAAATGGAGATCTTGACCTTCAAGAAAGCAGAAAGTCTTCCCAAAGCAGAGATGAACAATACCAATAAGCAGGGGGAAACTAACAAGGAGAAACTGAGAAATAAAAAGGCAATGTGGAGAAAACTCAGAATAGAGACCCCGCTACACGGATACTTGGAATTTCCCAATTATGCAAGCATTTCACCACTGCCTCACCTTTCTGCTGCATCAGTTTGTTAGTCAGTTTCTTGTTGATGTAACAAAACACCTGAACTAATTAGCGTATAAAAAGAAAAGGTGCATTTTGGCACAAAGTTGTGGATGTATCAGTCCAAGATTAGGAGGACACATTGCTTTGGGTCCCTGGAGGCGTATGTGCTGGATGTTAATGGCAGGGAGAGGATGGTGGAATGAACCATGATCCCCTTACGCTATGAAAAAAAAAAAATAGAAGAGAGAGAGAGAGGTCGATAACAGGTTGCCATAATTGCCTTCTGTGAAAACCTCACGTGGCCTAAGGACTTCCTAAAATTTCCACTATCACCCAGTAACCAATCTGGAAGCCATGCTTATGACATATGGGTCTTCAAGGGACCACAGCACAGTTCAAGATGGATTTCAGTGACTTGTGGATATTGCATCTTTAGATCCCAGGACTTGAACCAATGCTCTCCTGCCTCCCCCACCCAGGTTATTCAGTCCTCACCCTGTGATGGCCACCGATATGGGCACTCTTGGCTTTCAAATATTCAGACTTGAGCTGGAGCAGTGACTCTGCAGTTACGGGGCTTGCCTGGCATGCAAGGACACAGGTTCCAACCCCAGTTCCATCTACACAATGAAGTGTCGGAGCAACCAAAGTCACATGAGAAATGAAATAAAATTGATCCTCTCTCTTTCTCTCGCTAACTATCCCTCTCTCTCTTAAAATAAGTAAATAAAATAAATAAACAAAATAGCCCTTCAGATTTGAGTGAATCACTCCATGGATTTCCTGGGTCTGCAGCTTATAGACGTCACTCTGCAGGACTCCTTGGCCTTCATATTCACATGAGCTAGTTCCCATAATAAATCTCCTCCATCTCCTCCCTATCAATTCTGCTTTTCTGGAGAGAGCTGACTAACACACCAGGGGGAGTGTGAGTTCAGGGCAGAAAAGGGCCAGGTGTCGGGAAAAAAGCACACGTTCCTTCTCCCAACTTGACCCAGTTTTTTAAGCTGTGGATTTCTTCTTTCTCCCATGTGGTCAGTTTCTGGGTCCCATTGACATTACCTACTCCATTAGTTTTAATTTATTCTGAAGCATTGAGCATGTCAAGCCTGTTATTTTTATTCTCTATTTCTTAATCTTTCATTTATTTTTTTCCATCTCTTTCTGTGCTGCATTCTGCCAATTTCCTCACCTCTGTTGTACAGTTAATTAATTTTCTCTTCTACAATAACCCCTACATAGAATTCTAACCAGTCGGTGGCAGATGCATCATGAAGCTATTTAGGGATAGGAAAGGCAGTGCTCTCAAAGACCACACTGGTGGTTATGTTTCCAATGTGACTTTGAGGTGGATAAACATCCACGATGTGCTAATTGTTTTCTTATATTTTTATAAGAAATTTGATGCTATTATTTTCCTGTTTTACAGCTGGAAAAGCAAATATGGAAAAGTTCAGGAATTATACAAATTTGCACAGTTCATAAATGACAGAGCTGAGGTTCCAAATCCTACCTTCCTGACTCTAGAGCTCTTGTCTTCCCCTTCTCAGCTTGCCAGGTTGTTGTTGCTTATTTGTAACTGTCACCATCGGTCAGCGCATTCCTCTGTCCAGTGAATACCTGCTGCCAGTTGGCTGAGGTCTTTTTGGCAGCCGAATTCGGTTCTCGTTGGACAGTTACATTCCAGGTGTCTCCTCTTATGGAGATTTTTCTACACCTGGCCATAAATATGCTCTGCTCCTAAAGACTGTAATCTGCAAGCCTCTATCCCCAATCCATGGCGTGGCAATCTACACGGAGACAGTGCTTAATTTGGTATGGTATAAAGAAGGTAGCCAACCTGACTTTGGAAAGAATGCACCTCAGATCAATCAAAATGACATTTCCCTTAAAATAAGGTCAGCCCTGGGTTTAATCTACATTTTGTACTTATAAACTCTGTAAACGCAAATTGTTAACCTTTCTAAACTTGGATTTCCTTGTCTGTAAAGTGAGATCAACAGTGATAACCTCTCAGGGTTGTTTTGCAGATAAAAACTAATACATGTGAAGTGTCCACCATAAATAACTTCTCAAAATGTGGTGTCTACGTTCACTGCTATGTATTTTATCATAGGAAGTTTACAAATGCCCATAATATCCTGATCTTTAAAAAGAAACTGGAAAACTCATATGCATTGTCCACAGAAATTTACAGTAAAAAACTCAAGATGCTTTTAATAGGGTTGAGTTATTCCTAGTTTTCTGAGGAATATCTACTCTGCTTTCCAGAGTGGTTGTGCTAATTTGCAGTCCCCCCAATAATGTCACACTGCACCTTTCCCCTCCACATCCTCACCAGCATTTATTATTCTTTGTGTACTTGATAACTGGCATTCTGACTGGAGTGAGATGAAATCTTAGCGTTGTTTTGATTTGCATTTTTCTGATCACTAGAGATGTTAAACACTGATCTCATGTATTTTTTGGCTATATGTGTTTCTTCTTTTGAGAAATTTAGTTCAGTTCTTCTACCCATTTGTTGATTGGATAAATTTTTTTGATATTGAGTTTTTTTGAGTTCTTTATATATCAGGGATATTAATCCTGTTTCAGAGGAGTGGCTGGCAAAGATTGTTTTCATATTCTGTAGGCTCTCTCTTCCCACTGTGTTATGGTGTAGATATGACATGTCACCTGTTTTAGCCAGCTAAAGGAACTGATAAGAACATTTTAGGAGAGAAAGGTTTGTTTAGGGGCTCACGGTTTCAGAGGTCTATGCCCAGAAAAGGACACCCCATTCCTCAGGGCTGCAGGTGAGATTGTACCTCATGGCAGGCATGGCTCCAGGGAGGAGGGAGCTCAAGGTGTCACATGGGACAGCAGAGCAGAGAGCAGAACTCCATGCCAGATACAGAATTTATGCTCCAAAGCCGTGCCCTCATGACCCACCTCCTCCAGCCAGTTAATCATCATCAGGGGACTAACTGACTGACCGGGCTAAGACTTTAATCCAATTGTTTCTCTTCAGTCTTTTCAGATTATCACATGTGAGCTTTTGGGGTCACCTCACATTCAAACCATAACATACCCCAAAAGCTCATGTCTGAGACGATGTAAGAAGGTTTAGAGGTGAAATGATTGGGTCATGAGAGTCTGCATTTTGGGGGTTTTATTTTGTTTTTTTTTTGAAAAGAGAGAAAGGGATAGTGAGAGAGAGACAGAGAAAGGGAATCAATTTTGTTGTTTTTCACGTGGCTTTTGTTGCTTTGACACTTGATCGCGGTGCTGGGGTTCAAGCCCATGTTCTCATGCATGCCAGGCAATCTCTAACCACTGGGCTACTGCTCCAGCCCTGGGGTTATGAGAGTTTTAACCCAATCAGTGAATGCATCCCTTGATAAGGATTAACTGGAAGTTACTGAAGGCAGGTGAGGTGTGGTGCTAGGCTGTGCCTTTGGGGTATATATTTTGTCTTTGTTGCAAACAGCGTTCTCTGCTTCCTGATTGCTTTCAGCTGCTTCCCTTTACCGCACTCTTCCACCTCAATGTTCAGCCTCTCCTCCAGCCCTGAAGAATGGAGCTGTCTATCTATGGACTGAGGCTTCTGAAAACATGAGTCCCCAAGTAAACTTTTCCTCCTAAATTTGCTCTTGCCAGGTCTTTTAGTCTCAGTACTGAAAAACCTGAGCGAAACGTGCTTTTAATAGTTTCCTTTGTTAGGCAGAAGCTTTTTAACTAGATGGCATTTCACTTACCATTTGTGGTTATTTTTCTTGAGTTTTAGGGTCTTGCTGAGGAAGTCAGCACCTACACCTATATGATGGAGTGCTGATCCTATGTTTTCTTTTACAAGTTGCAAGGTTTCTGACCAAATTCCTAAGTCTTTGATCCATTTTGATTTGACTTCAGTGCAGGGTGGGAGATAGGGATGGAAGCTCATCCGTCTTCATATGGATATCCAGCTTTCCCAGTGCTGATGTTAAAAAGACTGTCTTTTCTCCAACACATTTTTGGCATCTCTGTCCAGTATCAGAACACTGTAAACATGGAGGTTTATCCATGCGTCTTCTAGAGCCCATGGTCTTCGTGTCCATTTTGATGTCAATGCCACTCTGTTTTTGCTAGTGCAGCTCTGTAGTATAATTTGAGATCGTGCATTGTGATGCTTCTTTGCATCACGTTTCTTGCTCAGGATTGCTTTTGTATATTCTGGGTCTCTTATTCTTCCAAATGAATTTAAGGACTTTTTTTTCTAATTCTGTGACAAATGTCATTGGTGTTTTTATCAGGTTCACATTGAATCTATATATTGCTTTTGGTAGTGTGGGCTTTGTTGACGATATTGAGTCTGCCTAGCCAAGAACATGGGAGGTTTTTCCATCTTCAATGGTCTTCAGTTTCTTCCTTCAGTGTTCTATAGTTTTTGTTGTAAAGAGTTTAACATCCTTGGTTAGATGAATTCTCAGGTATTTTATTTTATTTTATGTTATTGTGTAACAGATGAAGGGAACCCCCCCCAAACACATTCTGTGATGCCAGTATAACCCTGACATCAAAACCAGCCAAAGAAAGGCTAAGAAAACTATAGATCGTTATTCCCGATAAAAATAGATACAAAAATCCTCAATAAAATATTAGAAAACCACATTTAAAAACTTGGAGAAGATCAAGTGGGATTTATCTCAGGGATGCAAGGTTGGCTCAACATACACCAAATAAATAGATTTAATCACTTGAATAGAATTAAGAATAAGAATCATATGATCATCTCAATAGACGGAGAAAAGGCCTTTGATAAAATCCAGCACCTGTTTATGTTAAAAGCACGGTAGAAACTAGGAGTAGAAGGAACATAACTCAACCTTATAAAGACTGTAGATGACAAACCAAAGTCAGTATTACACCAATGCAAAAACAAACTGAAAACATTTCCTCTAATATCAGGAATGAGACAAGGCTGTCCACTGGTACCCCTTCTATTCAATATAGTTCTTGAAACTCTAGTCAGAGCAATCAGGCAAGAGAAAGAAATTACAGGGATACAAATATGATAAAAAAGAGTTCGACTGTCTCTGTTTGCTGGAGACATGGTCCTATAACTAAAAGACCAAAAAAAAAAAAAATTCGCCAGAAGACTTCTAGAGCTGATAAATGAATTTTAAAAAGTAGCAGGATATAAGAACAATATTCATAAATCAATAACTTTCCTATACTACAATAGTTAGTTTACTGAGAATGAAATCAGGAAGACAATTTAATTTACAATAATGTAAAAAAAATGCCCTTTGCATTTTCAAATAAATTCTGAAATACTTTCGACAACTCTCACAGAAAATACTATTGGAATTTTTACTGAAATTAGGTGGCGTATTTGCATCAAGATGAGGAAACAGGATTCTCCACACTGCTTTCCA
>PVKS010034921.1:0-20497 GCA_004027875.1 Aplodontia rufa
GATCAGAAATATTCTGAGTCTGTCAAACACCCTCCACGGTGGTAAAGATCTATCCACTGAGAGTATGTGTTATGTTTTCACAAAACAATGGAAACTAACTGAACACCAGTTGATGTCTGTTAAGCTGGTCGCTCCTTCTGAGCACATTCAGAAAGCACGTGCCACGCTCGCAGAATCATTAAGGCAAATGCACACTGTCCCAGGGGGGCAACTTCAGAAGGAAAGCAGTAACATGAAACTGCAGCTTTGTTCTTTTAATAGTTTTATTATTCCAATTTGGTCTGGTTCATTCAAATTATTGGCATCAATTTAAGCTGTTTAAATAGGAGGTCTGTTATCATGTTTTAAATCCAGATAAGGTGCGATGTCATACAACCTAAGGCATTTGTAGAGATGTAATGAGCAGGAGGGGGGGGGAGGGATAAGGGTGGGTGATTGGGGGGGCTCTTGGGGGTAAATCTAATTTTCAGAATTTTTATATATATTATTTCATTAAAAGCTTGTTTGTTCAACAAATAAATTTCTGAATAAAATTTAAAAAATAACTTTTTCCCCCTGATTCAACATACACACTTAAACACAGAGGGCAGAGAGATGGGAGTGGAGGGGAAATAGGAAGAGATAAAAAGGGAGTTACTGCAGAAAACTTAGAAAATACTAATATTCAAAAAGAAAATAATAATCATCCTGTCTTAGCTTGTTTTGTGTTACTATCACAGAATACTGGAGAATGGGTAAATTATGAGGAAAAGACATTTATTTGACTCTCAGTTCTGAAGACAAAAAAGTCCAAGATCCAGGGGCCAGAATCTTCTTGCTATGCTCATTCTATGATGGAAAGGGCAGGGCAAGAGAAGAGAATAAGAAAGCAAGAGATTGAACTGCAGCTTTAAGCCCTTTTGTGATCAGCATTGATCCATTAATGAAGGTGGATGTTTCATGGGCTCATCACCTCTGAAGGCCTCACGTCTCAATGATGTTGCATTAGGGATTAAGTTTCCAATACATGCTTTCCAGGGAACATGTTCAAATCATAGAACATCCACAATCCTGACCAATAATAATCGATCAATTCCCCACCAGCTGACTCCTTCCTAACTGGATGTCCCTCCTGTCACTTTCAGGTGCTGACCCTGGCAAGCAATGAGAGGATCCCTCTTACCCCCACAATGCGGCTCCTCTTTGAGATCAGCCACCTGCGCACGGCCACTCCAGCCACCGTCTCCAGAGCAGGTATGGCCTGGCAGGTGAAGCTGCTCAAATGAGATGGGATACATTGAGCTGAAGAGCTGATTTTACTGGCTCTGAAGGAAATCAGAAACCTGAACATCAAATTCCAGCCTAGTTCCCAGGATCCATCTACAGCCACAAGGGGTAGTGAGAACTCTAAGACCAGAACCATGTGTTTTTATTCATCAGAAATGTGGCAACAGGAAGGAAAATAGCCCCCAACGTGGACAACTGTCCACTGCCCCGAAGTATGTTGAATTGGGCAACTCTAAGGCCAGTTCTAGCCTGCATGTCAACTCCTCATGGAAAATACTAACATTACCTTAATTTCCTGTTTCTCTGCTGACTATATTTATTAGCAGAGCCTAGAGGTTAAAAAGAACTAATTTTGAAAAACAATCAAACTTAAATGAGAGTGGAGTGCTGGCTTCCAGACCCTGGGAAGGAGGAAACAAGAGAGATGTTCAATAGATACAAAGTTTTAATTATGCAGGATGAAAATGTTTGGGGGGTAATGAATATATTTATTATCTTAATTGTGGTAATGGTTTCATGGGTGGATTTTTATGTCACATATTCAACAAACAGTTTACGTTAAATATGTACAGTGTTTTGTATATCAATTATACCTAAAAACAGCTGCCAAAATATTTGGTCAAATAATAATACAATAAAAATTAATACTAAGAAACAAATGTTTTGATCTAAGCCACAATATCAGATTCCTTTTCAAGGACATGGGTTAAGATTGGTGAACAGAGGTCAGAAGGTCATCTCTCACTTTCTATTAGATTCCCAGTGCTGCTATAACGAGTACAATAAATTACCATGAACTCAGTGCCTTTCAAACCACCAGAAATTTATTCTCTCACAATTCTGAAAGTCAGACATCCAAAAATCAAAGAAATCAAGGGTGCACTTCCTCCAAAGGCTATAGAGAGAACCCTTTCTTGCATTGCCCAGCTTTGGTGCTCCTTGGCATGTGGCCCCATAACTCCAGTCTCTGCCTTCTTCTCATGGCTTCCTCATCTGTGTGAGTCTCTCCTTTTTTGTCTCTTATGAGGACATTGGTAAGTGTCCCATCCAGACAATCCAGTGTAACCTTGTCTCAAGATCTTTAAGTTAATCACATCTGCAAAGGCTCCTTTTCCAAATAAGTTCACATTGATAGGTTCCAGTGGTTAGAACGTGTACATCTTTTTGGGGACCAACTTTCAATCCAGGTATTGCTGATCAGTCACAGCCCTCTTTCTTCCCCAGCCTAGACTTGGTATTGGGCTCCTTCTCAACACAGCTGTTCATTCATCTCTCCTGGGTTGGTTGGCCTTGGTCCTCAATAGTAAACCCATATGCTCTGAATGAGGCCATTCTTCCGTTCATTTTTTAAACAGAAAAGGTAACTCCCTGGGGGTAAAGAACACACTGATCTATATGGAATCCTCATTGCACAATATTCTCTGTTCTCCCAGGGATCCTATATATTAACCCAGCAGACCTGGGATGGAATCCTGCAGTGAGCAGCTGGATTGACCAGAGGGAAATCCAGACAGAGAGAGCCAACCTTACCATTCTGTTTGACAAGTATCTTCCAACCTGCTTGGACACACTCAGAACCAGGTAGGTCCAGAAACAAAGGCAGCAAGGAAGCGCAGCAGTACAGAACACCCTGGGTCACATCTGATGTCCCGCTGAAGTGCTGTTCAGAACCCTCCGGGCACAGCAGATGGCAGAGGGGAACACACATTAGGATGGCTGTGGGATGCCTATTGTCAGTTCAGGAAAGAGAGGTGAGTGAAGACAGGCAAGGTTTGAAGTGACTTTCATAAGAGCCACGCTGGTATATGGTGAAGGAGGCAGGTGGTTGTAACATTGGATGGTAGTTCCAAGACTCAGACCCTTCAGCTCACAGAGCAAGCAGCTGACTCTCCTACAAATGATGCACAGGCCAGATCAACAGGCCTAGAGGTGAAGATGATATTTTTCAGGGATACATGGGGCCCACTTCCTGTTTCTGGTTCTGTGTGTTTGTAGTTCAGGAATTGGGTTATAATTCATCACTTTCCTTGTCCTTCCCCACTGGATACTGTGTGATCATTTTTGCTCTTATGATTTTGCAAGAGTAAAAGCAATAAATCTTGACCACCTGTGTGAGTCAGCTTCCCATCACTATAACAAGTTCCTGAGGTTGTCAGCTTATAAAAAGAAAAGGTTTGTTTTGGCTGTCAGTTTTTCAAGTTTTAGTCTACAGTTAGTTGGCACCCCGTACTTTGGACCTGCCACAGGCAGCACATATTGTCAGGAACACATGGCAGAGAAAAACCTCTCATCTCATGGCTGGGAAGTGAAAGAGAGGAAGAGAGTAGGGTCCTGCAGTCCCCTTTAAGGGCATGCTCGTGAGACCCTACCTTTTAAATGTTCCACCACCACTCAATAGCTACTCTCTGGGGACCAACCCCTTAGTTCAGGGGCCTTTAGGGGACACTCAAGATCTAAAGTATAGCATCATCTATCATTCAAATAAGAGGTTAATAACTATTAACCAAGAGGATGGTTATTACAGCAAGAATACTTAATGTGTGAACATAGAGAGGCCCCCATGTTTGGAATCTGCTTCTGTTTTCTCTCCTCCTCCTCCTCCTCCTCCCCTTCCCTTCCCACTTCTCCTTCTGCTCCTGCTCCTCCTCCTCCTCTTCTTCTTCTTCTCTCTCTCTCTCTCTGTCATTTGGTAGATTATTCTATGAACCAGGCACCCATTTCCATAATTCACCCAAGAATGGGCATCAGAGGCTGGTGCCCATGAGTCTGAAATCCAAAATTCCTGCAGAATCCACAATTTGGGATCAGGATTATGTTTTCCAAGAATTTGCAGTCCATTACTCCAATCGATCCCTTATTTATTGACCTGTGAAGTTCAGGATAGGATTGTGGTACCAGTTGTCTAGTGGACCACAAATGCAGAGGCAGAGGAGAGGGAAACGCCAGACTACACATGGCAACAATACAAGGGTCCCAGGTGCTCTTGCTCTGCATACCTTGCCCCTCACCCTAAAGTAATCTTGCCACAGTAAAAGTAACCTTTGTGTAACTAAAATTGAGTTGCAGCCCAATAGTTGACACGGTAGTATATTTTCAATATTTAATGAAACACTTAATGATTTTGATTTTATAATTTTTGTATTTCAAGATCAATAATTATTTTTTTCAAATGTCAATATCTTCACAAGTCTTTGAAAAGCTTTCAGCTCCTGGTTCCCCATGAACTCTAAGACTTTGGAGTCTAATTTAGCCCTTGTAGTCAGCAAATTCTGACCGGTGGAACAATGGTTAGGCAAATAGGCAAGAGCAGCAATGGGCTAAAACATCAGAGAAGATGAGGTTTTAGGAAAATAGTCCATATCTGTTTTTTTTTTTTAAGAGAGAAAGGGACAGTGAGAGAGAAAGAGAATCAGTTTTATGTAGTTTTTCATGTGACTTTCATTGCTCTGACACTTCATTGGGTATGTGGTGCTGGGGTTTGAACCCGTGTCCTTGTGAATGCCAGGCAAGCACCTTAACTATGGAGCCACTGCTCCAGCCCCTCCAGCCCTGTTCTTCATCTGTGGATGGAACAATTTTCAATATAGCCGGTAAGAAAAAGTCAGGCTATCCCCACTCTGTGCACTTTAAATGAAAGTTGCCAAATTCTTGTGTGTTTGTGGGGGGGGTGTGTGTGTGCACACTTTTGAAGCCTTGAAGACTGACTGTGTTAAGTCTATGCAGAGACAACCCTGCACCCTAGTCATTGAAATCTATGGTTATCCATGAAGAAGAGCTGTCATTCATGAGTTCCCACTCTGGAGTTGTTTCATCTCTTCTCACAACTCTCCTAATCTCCTCCCAACCCTCCAAAAAGACTCATCCTCCTGCAGATGAGGGAGCAGAGGTTCTGTGTTGTGTATTACAGTTAGTAAATTACGGGAGCTTTTCCTGCCAGGCCTTATTTCTATTTTATAGAGACACAGTATCCAAATGCTGGCCTCATGCCACCCTGTTAATACTAGCTGTGCAATGTCAACACATATTAATTTTTTTATTGAACCAGGAATGAGTATAAATCAACCTTCTTTGTGTTTTGAAAAACCTTTGTTTTTCATTGTCCCTTCAAAACCATTTTATATGGCTGGGTTCTCCTTCTACCCTCGATGAGATCTAAATCAATGTCCATAACTTTCTGATCATTTCTAGTCTCACACACACACACACACACACACACACACACACCAGTCTAGTAAAAATTTAAAGAAGCCTCATTTACAGTGGAAGCTTTTACTCCTGCCCTGCAACTCAGTTCTGCAGTGGGAAAGGGGAGTGGAGTATTCTACACTCCTTTTCTCCTTTCTCAGAAGTTGTAGCTTCTGATCTCTCAGGGTTGACGGATATAGAAAGAGAGCCAGGAGAGGTCTCACTTGGCTGTGTCAGTGTGGCTATGGTTACCGCAGCTATAATAGATCTTAAAATGTGATGCCTTGTCTTTGGGGGATTTTTGGAATTCTTCAGATCCTTCCCCATCATCATCCCTCCCATCTGCATCCCTTGGAGAAAGTCTGAGTCTCTCCTTTATCTATCTAGTCATGTGCTGCACCTTACAGTAACTACCAATGCCTCACCCCTCCCATGGGCCCATTAGCCTGCATCTCAAGCAACCTCACATTCACATAACTTACACTTGGATTCCAGGAAACATTCATCCCTCTTCATCTTTGATAGACTGGAGCTCAGGATGCCCGGAGGAAGCCTCTCTACACTCCACTGGAACTTCCACAAGGCTCCATGGAGTTACCAGGCACAGCTCCTTCCAGCCTGGAGTAGTCTGAAGAGCTTTTGCCCTGGCTCTCTATGGGGCAAACCCAACCTTCCCTATGAGGATGGTGGCACTCACTTCACACTAGGGCTCTCTCCAAATCCTGTGTTCCTATTTACAGCACCTCTCACTTGAATCCTCAATACCACTGAGAGGGAAGGTATGGGTCAAAGTTAGGAGACCATTGCAAGTTCCAGCTAGGTTGTGTGGAATCTCGTTTGGGGATGAAAGTGCTCCTGGCATCCACTATCATGGTGCCTCACCCAACACTGAGCCTGAGGGAGCTCCCTGTTAGAAATGTGCACTGCAAAAATGAAGGAGGGTCCATCAAGGACTCATTACTCATAACACCTAGAGTGTTAGATGGATAACATTATTAGAATGTTAGGCACAAACACAAAACACTGAAGAGAATGGCATGCTGGGAAACTTACAGTCCCAAGGCTGGTGAGTGACTTCTATAGTGGCAGTAGATAGTGTGTTCACCTTGTGACAGCAGACTGTGCTCCTGAGCAGCCTGGGAGCACAGCCCATGGCAGTATGGGTTGTGTGTGAGTATGTGTATAAACAATGAAATTGCGTGGAGGCAGTGAGCACCCAGGGAGAGACAAGTTCATTGTGTGTGTGTGTGTGTGCATGCATGTACACACTCCTGGCTCCTTGGGCATAGGATGTCTTTTCTGCATCTCTTGATATCTGCCTTTCATTAAGACATCTAAAAATCAAGATTTAAAGTACAAACAGCAGGCCAGATAAAGGTCACAGAATTAATATTTTCAGATAAGGAATTCATTCAGTTCAGGATTATATGACATCACCAACTATCCCAGTCCCTACTATTGCCCAAATAAAACTCTGGCCCCCAAAATGTGTTTTCATGGGAAGAAAACCACCAAGGTGAAGATGTGAAAGAACAAATCTCAGAATTGTGCCCAAAGCACCTTTTCAGGTTCTTTTTGACAACATTTTTCATATTTTATTGGTACAGTATAGTTATATATAATAGAGGGATTTGTTGTTACATATTCATATGCGTCCTTTTTGACAATTGAAAAATTTGTTAAGAGTGAAAATATGAGGTATGGACTTTTTTGTTGGATTTATACTTTCCTCGAAGACTGAAAGGGGATTTGTAATGCAAGGGTCAGGCGAGAGAGAGGGAGAGGGAGTCAGAGGAAAAGAAAATGAGCAATGGAACCTTCTTAGGAGACCTCCAGGCCACCACTTCTTTTCAGAGGAAGTTATCCAAGAATAGCTGAGAATAATAAAGCTTATGTAGCATTCAGGTCCTCTGTAGTTTCCAGAACTTGACCAATCACAAGTCCCCTGAAGCCAAAGGGGTTCCAGTAGCTGTCCAACAGCACTTACAGAATGGGACATCCATAGTGTTTGAGAGCATATCCTGGTCTTTATTCACAGATTTAAGAAGATAATTCCAGTCCCAGAGCAAAGCATGGTTCAGATGTTGTGTCACCTTCTTGAATGTCTCCTAACCAAGGAGGACATCCCTGCAGACTGCCCCAAGGAAACCTATGAGCTTTATTTTGTGTTTGCTGCCATCTGGGCATTCGGTGGAGCAATGGTGCAAGATCAGGTAAGAGAATGTGCTGAGGTTACCCTGATCCTCCAACAAAGAGCCGGAAGACAGGAAGGCTTAATGTGAGAATTAACTGGAAAGCATTAGACTCTAGTTATTTACTCTCTGCTCTGCTAAAGACACCAGCCCTTGTACAAGAGCCTCAAGGGGCAAACCAGACAAAGTTGTGGTGTGTTTGGGACTGTTGCCTTCTGAAGTAGTGAATGTATCTCTGCTTTTGTACGGTGTTGGAGCCTGAACAACAGCTGGAATGTGTTTATCACTTTGCCAGGTGATGGGTGTTTTCTAGAGAGCTAAGTGGAAGGATGCTGTGCTGTAGAAACTCCAGAGGAAGGAATACCTTCAGCACTCTAAACATCTTCAAGAAGGATGTACTACTCTGTACCAGGCCAGAGTTAACCAGCATGTCTCCATACCCTCAAATCGCAGGGAAGGTCAGGCCACATGTTCACTGGCATCTGGGAGTAAAAAACCAAAGTAGTATCTATATCATGGTGTTGACTGCTGTGACCTCAAGCTGTCTGGGGGCAGGGATGTGGGCTTGGAATATCTTGACATCTTATCCCCTAATCCTTCCTGCATTTACAGCCTTTTTGCTTATTTGTAAATAGTCTATATCCACATCATCCTGAGCAAATCCAATCACATCTTTACTCATAAAT
This sequence comes from Aplodontia rufa, assembly GCA_004027875.1. Taxonomy (NCBI): domain Eukaryota; kingdom Metazoa; phylum Chordata; class Mammalia; order Rodentia; family Aplodontiidae; genus Aplodontia; species Aplodontia rufa. The sequence continues at coordinate 8,330 of PVKS010034921.1, forward strand.
GAAAGATATTTTACCTAAAAGCAACATCTTTAAGGTTATGCAGACCAATCTTTTACAATTGACTCTATCATGCAATATTATATAAAGGTTAAGAATGTGTACTGTTAGCATAATTTTAAGTATACAATAAACTATTGTTAACCCTAGGAAACTGCACAGAAGATTTATTTATCTTGGACTTATACATCTCATGTGTTTGAAACTTGGTACCCACCAAGTTTCAATTCCTCTTTCCTCCAGCTCCCATTTCTCATGATTCCTGGTTCCACTCTCTGCTTTTACGAGTTTGACTATTTTAGATTCATCATATACATGGTATCAGGTGGCATTTGTCTTTCCATGTCTGGCTCATTTCTCTTAGCATAATGTCTTATATGTCTCAAATGGAATGATTTACTTCTTCTCCACAAAAGAAAACCCTGCTAAGATGGTAGATATTATGTTTCTTTTTCTTCTCATAAACAGTAATGATAACAATAGTAGCTAAAGCTGGAGAAAATTTGAAGGTGATGGTAGATTTATGCATCATTATGGTAGTGGTCTCGCAATTGTATACTTATCTCCAAACTCGTCAAGTTGTATGTATTAAAAATGTACAGTCTTTTGTTTTTCAATTATACCACAATAGTTGAATTTAAAAAAAAGTACAGCCTAGAACCCCCCCCCCAAAAAAAAAGGAAAGAAAGAAAAGTAAAAGGAAATGGACTACGGCTTTGAATTATTCCTCTACCACTATTACCTGGGAAACCAGGGGAAAGAAATTTAGCCTCTCTCTTCCTCATTCTCCTCATGTGTCCAAAGGATGATGACAGGGTACCCAGTTCCTAGGACAATGGTGAGGATTAAGTGAACGCAAGCTTTTCTAATCACCCAACATGAAGGCGTGCAAAGCTTCTAGAACAGTGTTGGCATGCCTATGTACTTATTGCTAATATTCTCCGAAAATTAGTATTCAGTTTTACAGCAAGTGTCTGGTGCATTGCTCCCAACAGGGGATCAGACCAAGCTGTAGTTATTAGGAGAGTTATGATTTTTCCCATCTGGTTTCCGTTGATTGTGAGGTTCTTTCAAAGAAAGGCAAAAAGTTTCAGCCTTGCAAGGGAATGTTTGAGAAATCCAAAAGGAAAATAAGCTGGCACCAAAAGAATTACAAATTAACTCCTTTTGCATTTTCACATGCTTTGGTTCTGATACCTGACCTTGCATTGCTCCCATTGTGCAGAATTTAGAAAGCAGCTATCGTAAGATCTCTAGAAGTGTGCCTTTCTCCCTCTGCCTCCCCTAAGCTAGATGCCTTGGGGGCAGAAAGGGAGTTCTCCAGGTCACAAGGATGCATGGACCAGGAGTTTGATGTCTGAGAAGTGTGTGCTGTCAGCTCAGCAGTCTTTGGAGCTTTTCCGAGGACTGCATCTTTGACAGCTTTACATTCCCCTTAGAGGCAAAGAGTCCATCGGGATGAACGAGACGTGGCTGAGCATCACAGAGATCCTGAATGCATCAGTTATTGTTTCCCATAAAATTCAGTCTCCGACCATTCAGTCAGTGAAATGTCAGGCAGCAACCACAGGGCTTCTCTCCCGTATTGGTACCAACCAGGCAGTGGGGTATCAGGATGAAGATACTTGGTCAATTTTTCTATCTCCCTATAGAAAAATTTAAGTCCACCCCACTGTTTTTAAAATCCCAGGAAAAAGCACCCCTGCCCCAGGTCTCCTGGGCTTGGGAGCACTTGGAGTTGAAGGCAGCCTTGCTAGCACATAGGGAAAGGACACAGTAGAAAGCTTTTAGCAGTAGGGAGTATCCAAACCCCCTGCACAACCTGCACTAAAGCTAAACATCAGATACGATGCTGAAAACCACAGAGTTAGGAATTGGGCCGAAATATTGGCATCAGGGATGCCAATGGTGCTTACCTTTAAACTGCTGTCATTAAAGCAAGGCAGAAATACAAAATAGAACTCACAGCTGAGTAGAGGATCCATTAAAAAAAAAAGTTAAAAAAAAGAAAAAGAAAAGAAAACATCGTCCTGGCTGAATATTCTTTACAGTAAAATGAACTCCCAGAGGTATATGGTAGATGGAGCAACAGATTGAGAAACTAAAAACCTGAGGAGTTCAATTCCAAATTCTGCCCGTTAGTAGGAACTGAGATAATTTTAACTAGCCAGGATAATTTAGAGAATCATGAAGATCAAATGGGTTGAAATTGGACCCCAGACTCCATTTGCACCAGTAAAATCTTGGTACCACCCAGATTGAAGGACAGGAAGAGAATTGTCTAGGTAGTAAGGAGATGGGAGTTGGGTTTGATGGCATGTGCCTGTAATTCCAGAGACTCGGGAAGCTGAGACAAGAGAATCTCAAGTTAAAGGTGGCAATTTAGAGAGACTTTGTCTCAAAATAAAAATTATAAAATGGCTGGGGATGTAACTCAGTGGTAGAGGACCCTTGAGTTCAATCCCCGGTGCTGGAAGAAGAAAAAAAGATCCACAAAGGAGGTGGGGTTTTCAGGAGGGGCCTATTCACAGATATCCATTGCTGGAAAAGAGAAAAAAAGACTCATAGAGCTGAGAGAAAGAACCATTGACCAACCTACATGTCCTGTCAATGGGTGAACAGACAAAGAATAGGTATATATACACAATGGGATTTTGTTCAACCATCAGGAAAAATTAAATTATGCCATTCACAGGAAAATGAATGGATTTTGAGAGCATATGTTAAGCTAAATAAGTCAAACTCTGAAGGTTAAAGGTGAAATGTTTTCTCTCATTTATGGAAGCTAGACAGGACAAAGGAAAAGAAAGGTGGTGGGGCTGGAGTCTCATGAAAACCAAAAGGAAATCAGTAGAGAAGAAGGAAGGCTCCAGGGGGAGGGAGGAGGGGAAGGAAAGTAGAAATACTGGGGAATTATATAGGCCAATTTATATTGTTATATTATATGCATTACAAACATACAACAACAAAACAACATTATGTACAGCTATAATGCTTCAATAAAAATATGGGAAAAAAAGAGAAAGAACTATTGGACCTGCTCAGCAGAGTATCACCTGTCTTTACAGTGTCCACTTAGAGCAGAGGCAAATTCCAGGTGACAGGGGGGCCAGACAATGTGAACCGCTTGCTTGAGAAACTGACCAGGTAGCTCAGGGAGGACTGGGGAATAGGGAAAGTTAAAAATCCACAGCATGGCTCTCACCAGAGGTGGGCCTCATCTCAGAGTTTCCAAACAAACCTGAAATCAGCTTTTCATAGAAAGGTCTAAAATGGAGACTTTCCCGAGGCTTCTGCTTGGAGGGAACAATATTGGCAGCCTACAATGTCCCCTTCATCTGAATTAAAATCAGAATCAGAACAGGGCACATTAATTAAAATCAGAGTCAGAACTTGTGCACATTTATCTTAGTTCATTTTCTGTTGCTATAAGTGAATTCCACAGACTGGTAAGTTATAAAGAATAGAAGTTTATTTAGCTGTTGGTTCTGGAGGCTGGGAAGCCCATGGGCATGGGGCTGGCATTTGCAGCATAATGTGGCAGAAGCCATCACATGGCAAGACAGAAAGAGCATGCTAGCTTGGGTCTCTTCCTCTTCTTATAAAGTCACTAATGCCATCATGTGACTTCATCTAATCCTGATTATTCCCAAAGTCTTCACCTCCAAATACTTTTCATATATAACTTTGGGGATTAAGTTTCCAACACACAAATTTATATCCCATATAAATTCTAAGACTCCCACTCAAACATAGCACCGCTTCAGAGCTACAGCCACCCCCACACAACCCCTGCACAGCTGAACCTTGTCAGGGCTGATCCTCAGGGAAAGACCATCCTTCCTGAAGGAATTGGTAATTCCAGTGGGTCTATGCAGCCAGGAGCTATTTGTGTGCCTACCCTGACCTCTGTCAGTGCCACAGCCAGCTGCCTGGGCTTCTTGAGCTCTGGAGGACCTTGTTGCCTGACCTGCTTTGTTTCTGCAGCTTGTGGACTACCGGGCAGAGTTCAGCAAATGGTGGCTGACGGAGTTCAAGACAGTCAAGTTTCCTTCCCAGGGAACCGTCTTTGACTATTACATAGACCCAGACACCAAGAAATTCGAGCCTTGGTCCAAGCTCATCCCTCAGTTCGAATTTGACCCTGAGATACCTTTGCAGGTGAGTGTGGCTGAGCAGCCAGTGATATGCACTCCTCCCCCACCCGAGGGTCTGCCGCACATCTAGGCTGTGATCCCCTATCAGTACCTTTGTGTTTGACCTTGCTAGGAACCTTTAGGTTCCCAAATTACATTTTCAAATTACAGGCATAATGAAGCCCAGACTCCCCTAAAGATAGCAAACAAATACCAGACCCGCCCAGCATCCAGAGAAGAAGAGATGGCAGGGCCAGAGATTCTGCAATACATTGGAGAGGGCACAGGGACCCAGGGAAGCAGTAGTAAGAGGCAGGATCCTCTCTACTGAACTGCAGGGAGCTAGGACTGAGTCATAGGATGGACTTGCTGCAGATATCAGGAAAGACACTCTGGACCTGCACTTACTAGTGGACTGACCTGTGACAGAATCCCCTCTTCTGAAACGCTCTAAAGCATTGGGTGCTACACCTGTTTCTCCCTCAAGCGCCTGGCTCACTCATCGTGCTTCCATTGCAGGCCTGTTTGGTGCACACCAGTGAGACCATCCGAGTGTGCTACTTCCTGGAGCGGCTCCTGGAGCGGCGGCGGCCCGTCATGCTGGTGGGCACCGCTGGCACGGGCAAGTCAGTGCTGGTGGCAGCAAAGTTGGCCAGCCTGGACCCCGAGGAATACCTGGTGAAAAATGTGCCTTTCAACTACTACACCACGTCAGCAATGCTGCAAGGTAAGGGGCTCAGAGGGCTGGGGCTGAGGGGCGTCTGTCGCCTGATGCAGGGCTGGAGCAGAGCGGCCGGTGCCCATTGGTCGACCCCCTTCATGTACTACATTTCCTCCCACATGCTCCTTCTCACCTCTCCCCTCCGTCCTCTTCCATGAACCTCTGTCTCACTTCTCCAGAACCTCTTAGCATTGCCTCTTTTCTGCCCTTTCTCCCCACATTCCTCCCTGGCCTGTTAAATTCATCCAGGGCAAGGTGTTTAGGGCAGAGTCATGGAATACCCTGATGACAGAGAGCTGAACCCCACTGAGATCTGCACAGACTTGTAGACTTTGGGTACTGGAAGTGTCTCTAGAGATCATTTTATCCACCCCTTATGTGTCGTAGATGGGAAAACTGAGGCTCAGGTAGGTGGATGGAGTTGACCAAGCTCACCACCAAGTGGCAAGGATGGGTAACACATCCAGCCTTCTGAATCTGCACGGAGCATGCAGTTCTCTGCACCTTTACACACGGGGCTCGGAACGAAGACAGATCTCCAGGTATGACTTCAGGCTCAGATGCTCACTGCAGATATTTCCCCATGCTAGACTCCTCCCCTCCAGGATAGCAATCAGGGGTGACTGCTGAAACCTGGGACACAGTAAAGTTAAGTGAGAAGGGCCTTAACTCTCTCTTGTAGCAGGGTCTCCTTTTTATAGAATCTCTCAACATATGTGTTAGTTAGCTTCTCATCACTGTGACCAAAATACATGACATAAACAACTTAGAGGAGGAAACATTTGTTTCAGCTTATGACTTCAGAGGTTTCAGTTCATGGTCCGCTGATTCCATTGTGTTGGGCCTGGAGTGAGGCAGAGCATCATGGCAGGAGGCCATGGTGGAGGAAGGCTGCTCGACTCATGGCAGATAGAAGTGGGAGCTGGGGGTGGAGGGAGATTAACCTTCCTAGGGTACACCCCCAGTAATCTTCTTCCTCACACTAGATAGCACCTCCCAGTCATCCATTCAGCTACCCATGGATGAATCCATTTGATGGAGGTCAGAGCCTTCACGATCCCATCATTGCCTCAGAGCTCCACCTTTGAGAATCATGCTTTCAACATAAGACTTCAGGGGGCATTCCAGATCCAAACCATAACATATCAACTAAAAACTTTCTTTTGAAGATGCAGCTGAGCTAAATCTTCCAACCCAATGAGAGGGGAGGCAGAGCAGTGAATAAACCCTATCCTTACATTCCAAACAGCAGCTGCCCTGCCTCACTCTCAGTTACTTGGCCTGAGCTTTCAGGTGACCCTATAGTACATCCCTGTACCTCGAATGCAAAATTCACCAAAAGTAAGACTTATAGTTATATGGTTGCTTGTGGGCTAATACATTTCAAGCCATGATTTATAAAATGAAAAGTGAACCTGGTACTTCCCCTCTCTGACTATGTCATCCAAGCCTTGGGCCAACAGACTTATGAAAGAGGCTTCCTTTTGACTAGACTTTCTCAGGCTCGAAGACTTTGCCCAGGCCTACTGTGATCCCCACAGATGTCTACCCCAAGTCAACCATGGTGGTTCTATGCTGCTCAGCTTATACTCCAGCTCCCCCAACTCCTGGGGGAAAAGACCAGCTCACTGTCCCACCTTCCTTTGGCCCAGTTTTGCCCACTCTTCCAGAATCAGGGTCCAGCCATCTCCAAATGCTGACAGGTAGCAGCACTGACTCTGTTCTCTATGGCTTGCAGCAGTTAAGTTCCTGGTCTTTGCTGACATAAGTTCATGCTACCACCCACTGCCTTTCAGTCATATGAGACTTCATCACCCCTGCTTAAAACTGGCCTCTGGGCTTCTTTCACTGCAGGGCTGGTAAATGTTACACAAGGCGAGTTTCAATCCAGCAGTTCACTGAAGCTCCAACAAGATTGCTAACAAGCACTAAGTGAAGTGATGGAAGGTTCATGTCGAAACTTTACTCAGTTGTCACAGATGTGAGCATCTTCCATCTGAGCACCAACATCAGAGTTTTTCAATTCTTTATGCTCTTCACAGCTTCAACAGCTACAGATATGATGCACTTTTTTTTTTAAGAGAGAGGGACAGTGAGAGAGACAGAGAAGGAGAGAAACGACTTTATTTACTTTTTTCACGTGGCCTTCGTTGTTCCAACACTTAGTTGTGTACTTGGTACTGGGGTTTGAACCTGGGTTCTCATGCCAGGCAAGCACCAAAACCGCTGCACCACCACTCCAGCCCGATATGATGCACTCTTAAGTTTACTATGCATTATTAACATTTTCTCTATCATGAGCCCTCGTTTGTAGCATTTACCCGTTTGTAGCATTTACCATGGCCAATTGTAAGCCACCAATGCACTAGCACTGAACACAAATGCAGAGATGTATCTCAGCATGCCATTCTAAAGTTTCCACTTTGCAGATAGAAAAGAGGGGCACAGAAACTTGTAAAATGCAGTAAATTAATTAGGTTGTGATAAGTTTTGAATGTTTATCACCATTGATCTTAATATAATTTACTTGCTTTTAAATTTATTGATTTTTTATTAGATGGATATAGAGATACAGTTGAGGGGGAAACATTATCAAACATTCAAGAACCAATGTATATATACTTAGCTATTCAGGGCTAATGCCATATCGCGGATGCCCAGCTTGGGTTCCCCCTGTTGCTGTTTCCCCCAGAAGAACTCCTGAGTTAAATGGATATCTCATGGAGGGCAGAGATCTCCTTCTGAGATGATTCACCCAAATTCCCACCCTCCAATCTCCTAGGAGTTCTTCCTACACCCTCCCCCCATCCCCCTCCCTATGCCTCCAAGTATCCTAGGGAGTCGTCTCCCTGTTGCTTTGAGAATCATACAAATTGAGGTTATTATTAGCTTAGCCATCTAACATACTGCTTCCCCATGTATTCTAGCTTCCACAGATGAGAGATACCATTTGGCCCTTGAGTCTCTGAGATTGGGATACTTCACTTAGCATAATTCTTTCCATCTCCATCCATTTGATATCAAAAGCCATAATATCATCTTCTCTAATGGCCGAGTAGTATTCCATTGTATATATGTACCAAAGTTTTTGTATCCATTCATCGAGTGAGGGGCATTTGGGTTGGTTCCATAATCTAGCTATAGTAAATTGAGCTGCTATAAACATTGAGGAAGCCACATCACTATAATATGCTGATTCTAACGCTTCTGGGAAAATACTCAGGAGTAGGATAGCTGGGTCATAAGGTGGTTCCATCCTTAATTTTTTGAGGATTCTCCACACTGCTTTCCATAGTGGCTGAACCAGTTTGCAGTCCCACCAGCAGTGTAACAGTGATCCTCTTTTCCCACAGCCCCTCCAGCGTCTATTGTTTGAATTTTTCATTTTTGCCACTCTAACAGGAGTGAGGTGGTATCTCATGGAAGTTTTGATTTGCATTTCCTTTATAGCTAATGATGTAGAGCATTTTCTTATATATTTATGGGCTTTCTGGACTTCCTCTGTGAGAAGTTTCTTTTTAGATCCGTAGCCCCTTTATTGATTGGATTATTTGTGGTTTTGGTGTTTAGTTTCTTTAGTTCTTTGTATATTCTGGATATTAGCCCTATTGATTTATTTTTGAAAGAATAGCCTTAACAACCAGGTTGCAAAACTCCTTTGGTTTTCCCAGTTACCTTCAGGAAACCTCTGGCTTCATCTTTACCCCATGAGGGCTTGAAGCCATCATGCCACGCGGCGTCAGGACCTTCCACCATGGTTGGGCACCATCACATTAGCACCTAGCAGTGGGGGTGAGAAGAATATGCCTGTCTGGCTCAAATCTGAACCCTTGTCAGTCTGTCCGCCTCAGATGGTTATTCTTTTTTTTGTTCAAGGAAACTTATTTGTCAGCCTTCAATACAACAACTGATCAGATTACCAGCTCTGCCCCTTCACCCCTATTCTAATTGCTCCACAATTACGTTAATAACTCACATTTATGAATATTCACATGTAGCGTACCTCAGGCACTCACCTGGCTTTCAACTTTCCCACATCACTTTTTAAAAATTATTTAATCTTATACAGCCCTGTGAAGGAAGTACTCCATTTTACAGAGGAGGAAACTGAGGCACAGAGCAGTTCAATAAAGCTACTGTGCAGCACACATAAGAGGTGTCTGACTCCAGAGCCTGAGCCCTGAACCACTAGGCTATCCTGCCTCCCTGCTAAGAAAACACTTTGGAAAATGAAGTCAATATCTGATAACTTTGGAAAGTGCAATCAATATCTGATGTTATGATGTTATCATTAGTAGTACAGTTTAAGTTTTCCAGCATTGTTTGAGTATTCCAATTAAAATGACTTGATAATTTAAAAAAAAATTACAAGGTAAAAATTCAAAGCAAAGGAAAAGGAGAGGAGTTATTCACTCTGCCCTGTCCTGTCATTGTCAGTCTCTCACCTAGAGGTATTTTTCCTTTCTTCTTGTTGGAATGAGAGAATTACTCAAAAATGTCATGAAATGCTGTCAGATAGAGCCCAGATGAAGGCCGGCTCTCACTGCGGCTGGACATTCACCAAAACAGCACTTTCTGTCCCTTATTAATTCCCTAATGGCCTCTCCACAGAATTAGACCTTGACACCATCCCTCCTCTCGCACCAGGCGATAGATACAGTCGCCTTCCTAGGACCTCACCTACCGAAGACTCACAGACACACTGCCTGTGTGCCCCAAGTCCATGCAGCAAGAGAAGGCTCTGTTCCCTTACCTGGAACCTCCTTCCTCCTACCGTTACCATGGTCCAATCTTGATTATTTGGCTCCTTCACCTCAAACATTTTAAGAGCAAAGAAAAGGAAGGAAAAAATGTGCTGCCAACAATTAGAAAAGCAGTACTCCAAACCCAGAATCAAATAGGGAACTGGAATACTAAAAAGAGAAAGAGAGAAACGTGAGGTCAGAAGATAGCTGCTCTAGTACCATTCAGCCAAGGCCAGTGCATCCGTTTCATGAACCCATCCTATCTGTCAGTCGTGTGTTTCTAATGCTGTTTATACTTAATATTGTGACATAATGTCGTCTGCTTTAAAAGTCAGGTAGCACACCCAGATGGAAATGCAACATGTGTGTTTATGTGTCTATAATGGAAGTGGATGGGAAACAGCCTAATTATTCATTTGATTGGAATACTAAGCAGCATTACAAAGAATGAGAAAGTTCTGCTTATACAAAGTTGGGGCTATTTCTCATTATAATTTTATTTTATTGAGTTGAGTTGTACTATCACAGATGATATGTTGTTAACAATATCATATACACTTGATCCTAATCCAGAATCACCCTATCACCCACAACCCAGTCTCTTCTATATATCCCCCTATAAGAGATATAAATATCTTTATATGTATAGTTATATACATATATTATCTATGCATGTGTGTGTGTGTGTGTGTATATGTATGGTGCATTTTCCAGAATTAAATGATTGCATAAATATTATTTGGCTTCTCAGGGAAGTAAAGAGCAAGCTATGTTATTGATTCTTCCTCTAAATCCCTCTCTATCATCCCTCCTTCTCCCCCCCCACCTCCCTCCCCCGCTACATATCTATGGTCCCCCTAGATCACGTGTTGCTTCGATTTTGGTGAGTCTAGTACATGCACATGACTAACTTTCACCCAAGCCTGGGTTTTATTCTAACCTCCACAAATGAAGGAAAACATTTGACCCTTGAGTTTCTGGGTTTGGCTAATTTTGCTCAGCCTAATTTCTTCCATTGCCATCTATTTATCTTCAAAGGCCATAATATCATTGTTTCTAATAGCTGAGTAGCACTCTGTAGTATATACATACTGCAGCTTTTGGATCCATTTGTCCGGTGACAGGAATCTGGGTTGACCCCATAATTTAGATATATGTAAATTGAGCTGCTGTGAACGTTGATTTTGCTGTGTCACTGTAAGGTGCTGATTCTAACTCCTCTGGGAAAATACCCTAATTTTGTGAGGAGTCTCACCACTGCTTTCTAGAGCAGCTATACCAGTCTGCAGTTCTACCAACAGTGTGCTAGTGTTCCTATCTCCCCACAATCCCTTCCAGTATATGTTATTTATATTCTTCATTTGTGCCAATCTGACTGGAGTGAGATGAAATGTTAGTGTAGATTTCATTTGCATTTCTCTGATTACTACTGATTTAGAACACTTTCTCATGTATTCATTGGCTTGCTCAATTTCCTCTGTTGAGAAGTTTCTATTCAGCTCGTTGGCCCATTTATTGATTGGATTGTTGGTATTTTGGGTATTAAGATTTTTTAGTTCTTTATAAATTTTAGATATTAGTCCCCTGTTGGAGGAATCACAGGCCATGATTATCTCCCATTCTGTAGGTTCTTTCTTGACAGTTTTGACCAATTCCTTGGCTGAACGAAAGCTTTTTAGTTTAATGGCATCCCATTCATTGAGTCTTGACTTTAATTCTTTTATTTTGGGGAGTCTTGTTGAGAAAGTCTTTGCCTACTCCCATATGTCGGAGTGTTAGTTGTAATTTTTCTTCTAGCAGTTGTGTGGTAGCTAGTTTAATTCCAATTTTCTTTCTCCATTTAGATTTGATTTTTGTGCAAGGTGAGAAATAAAGATCTAATTTCAACTTTCTGCAAGTGACTGTCCAGTTTGTCCCGCACCATTTGTTGAAGAGGCTGTCATTCCTTCATGTTATATTTTGATCCCCTTTGTCAAATATCAGATGCTTAAAGTTTTGTGGGTTTGTCTCAGAGTCTTCTATTCTGTTGGTGTTCATTCCTACTTTGATATCAGTACCATGTGGCTTTTGTTACTGCAGCTCTATAGTATAATTTTAGATCTGGTATTGTGAAACCTACTGTTTCATCTTTCTTGCTTAGTAATGTTTTGGGTATTGTGTGTTTCTTCTTATTCCAAATGAATTTGAGAATTGCTTTTTCTATATCTGTAAAGAATGACAGTGATGTCTTGATGAGGATTGCATTGAATCTGTATAGTGCTATTGCCAGAATGGTCATTTTAATTATATTAATTCTGCATAACCAAGAGCATAGAATGTCTTTCCATCTTCTCATATCTTCCATTTCTTTCTTCTGTGGGGGGCTGGATTGCCCCCCCCCGGAGCCAATCAGGAGGAGGGTGAGTGCCGACGGCTGGAACCCGGGTCCCCCTCATTCGGGGACCCCTTCCCTCCCAGCCGGGGAAACGAGGCAACCACACGCAGCTGATGGCAGCTCAGAATCCGTTTATTACTAAGGCACACGGGTTTTTATAGAGGAGGAGGGGAGACAGCCAAGGAATCAATAATC
>PVKS010034922.1:0-20500 GCA_004027875.1 Aplodontia rufa
TGTTTGAGAGAGTGGGAAGACATTAGAAATTCACTTCTGGACTTTGCTTTTTCAAGCCTTGTATTGCTGTCTTTTGAGCCAGGGGGAATTAGCTAATAAAAATGAAGCTCAGATGGCATAGTTGGGTTTGTTCGTATTGCCAAAGGAAGATGTTCATTTGGATTTGTGAAAAATAACAAATACAGAAGGGCATTCAACTACTATGGATTAATGTGGATGGAGTTTACCAAAATCCTCCTGAATTGCTACAATTAACACTGGGTTTCTGGTTTTTAGCCTCTATTTCTTTACTTATATATATTTTTAATACCAATCTGTTAAAAACTGAAAAAATAAAGTGAATAATGACATAGAATTTGTATAGATAAACAAAATAAACCTGAAAGTGACATTAAAACATACTTTTTGCATATCTGTTAGAAAAAATACACACTTTGTCTAAACTACAAGTGGTTTAAAGAATTTAATTGATGCTTTTAGAACCTGTGTTATCATGGCATGATTGATAGCATAAGTCCTCATGGGCTCTCCCCTTTTTAGATCAAGCAAATGGTAATACCCAATGTTGCCCGGATGCGTGCTTGGTACCACATGCTATACTAAGAGATAATTCATCCTTAATTCTCAGAAAAAACCTATTGCACAGCTCTATTTTTGCTTCTATTTTTTATTATCAGGAAACTGAGGAGTGAAAAGCTTTCAGTCAAACAGGAAATAAGTGGTAGAGATAGGACAACTCTCCATTTATTTATGGTCAATCATCTGTACATCATCTTTTTGGCTCATAGTACCTGGTCTTTTTAAAAGATTCATATAATTTTTTGGCAGTTGAAACTCTTTTTATTTTCTTAATTTGATTTTACTTTTAATATATACGTAAAAATATAAAATTATACCTATTTATGGGACACCATGTGATATTTTCATACATGTATGGACTGTAATGTTTAAGTCAAGTTAATAATATCTATGTTCTCAAACATTTATCATCTCTTTATGGTAAAAACCTTCAAATTCCTTTCTTTTAGCACTTCAAAATATACAATCCATTATTGTTATACAGAGTCATCCTATTATGTAATAATACACTGTAATTTCTTATTTTATTCTACTGATCAATGTCTCACTATCCCTCAGTTTCTATGAGATCAAGATTTTTTACTTTATTTCATATAACAATCTCCAGTTCCTTCTATCTTGTCACAAATGGCAGGATTTAATTATTTTCAATGACTGAATAGTATGCCATGGTGTGCATGTAGCATATTTTTTTACTCATTCATCATTTGTTGAACACTTAACTTGCTTCTATTTCCTGGCAATTGTGAATACTGCTGCAATAAATGTGGGAGGCCAGATGTCTCTTCAACATACTGATATCATTTCCATTATATATATACACAATATTCGAACTGCTAAATCATACTGTTTTTGTTTTTTAAATTTTTTGATGAAACTTTATGCTGTTTTCCATAATGGATAGAGAAATTGATGTTTCCACAAATTATCTGCAAAATTTCCTTTTTTCTGCATTTGCTGGCATTTGTTATCTTTTATCTTTGTGGAAATAGCCATTCTTACTGGTTTTACGGTAGTTTTGATTTGGTGAGCATTTATTCATATACTCGTTGACCATTCACATATCTTCTTTTGAAAAAGATGTCTATTTAGGTTTATTTCTCATTTAAAATTTTTCTTCTTATGGTTGTTATTGTTATTAAGCTTTTGGAGTTTCTTATGGCTTTTGTATATTAAACTTTTTTCAGAAGCATAGTTTGCAAATATTTCTCTCCCATTCTGTTGGGTATCTCCTCACTTTGTTTATTTTTTCCTTTGCTCTGCAGACACTTTTTAGTTTGATATAATCCCATTTGTCTATTTGCCAAATATGAAGTCTTTCTCTACACTTTGCTGCCTGAAGTTGGGCTGATGTTGGTAAAGGCAGTCACCAAGTCTTATACTGAACTGGTTGTAGCTGAGTCTTATAGCCAAGGACCTGCACAGTCTCAGAGGTATGTGCAGACCCGTGCCTCAGCTGCTGACAATGCAGGCTGAAGCATGAGTCCAGTGCACCAGCGCACAAGTCTTTATCTAGTGCCAGGGCAGGTCTAGATCTCCGTATTGAGCACCATCTGTATATAGCTGTGCTTCCTGAGGATAGCAGTCCTCTTGCTGCCTATGCTGACAGTAAACTGGTTCCACCCTGAGTGTCCCAGCCATAGAGACCTGTGCATACTGCATTGTGTGTTTGATGGGGGAGGATGTGCCCAGGCCTGCTCCACAGCTGGGAAGGATGCAGGCCAAAACTGAAGTCCACCCCACTGACTCAGAGATCTGATAGCTGCACAGTTCTAGAAACTTGTCTATGAGCTCTGGTTTGGGTAGAAGGGCCTTTGGTTTCTGTCTTGTGCTGGATCTCACCACAGTGCACCTAATCCATGAACTTGACAAAGTCCTATGCCAGCTATTGCCAACTATTGTGCCCTGTTCCCTAGTAGTTGGTTCTTACTCCCACCTCTGCTGCACAAGGCTCGAGGGAGAAGTGGTGGCAGCCATCTTTTTGCCACTTGATCAACCCATGTACCATCTGTCAGTACATTAGGTCAGGCCTGGTGCAGGGGGTGTAGGGACTTCTTCCACACTGGCTTCAACCGTGCTGATCCTGGAGGTATATTTCAAGTCAAAATCCAGACTTAATTCCCTCTCTCTTCCCCAAATAGGAAATATTTATCTCTTTCTACACTGCTTGGAGTTGGGGGAAAAGTGAAACAGGGAACATTTACTTTTGCCTTCTTCAAATAATCTTTTCTTTTCATTATACCAAAATTAGACACTATAATATCTCATCTGGCTACCTTAGCTCTTGGGAAGATAGGTTGTTTTGTAAATAGCTGTTCAAATTGGTGTGTCTGTGTTGGTGTGATCTCTGGGAGATGTTATGTCACCTGCCATCCTGCTACAACCCCTCTGATTTGTATGATTTTCACAGTATATTAAGACTGTCATTTCTAAGACATAAATTATTTTTCTGATTAAATCAAATGTTGACATAATTAATGGCTCCATAATTGATGTTCATGTGAGAAAAGATGCTTATTTAAATTTGTGAGCTCCTTTTTTGTATTATCTCAGAGAGAAAATAAAGTGAACTGGGTTATGAAGAGATTATTCTATATATTATATGCTTAGTGGCTAATGGGAATCATATCTCCTGTGATATTATATCATTTCTATCTTTCCTCTTTCCCAAGCAATATTAGGATGACATAATGTTGACCTTTTTGCATCCCCCGCCCTGTGGCATTTTGTCATTTATCTTAAAGTGCCTCACATCTTTTGCTTAATACTCAGATAGTGGAAAATGTAGTTATATATGGGCTTTGTAAAAAATCTCTAATGCAACTTATTGGTCTTATGAGAACACATCTAGCACGGAGCATATCAGGTTGATATTTCTAAAACCAATGAGCCTATGATTAGTATCAACCCAGCTACAATTAGCAAGACATTTGCCCTTCCAATGATTTATGGTAATTAATGTAACCCAAAGATTATTTCTCATCCTCAAAGTTTATCTTATCAGTTAGCTTAAGAAACACACACACACACCTACACACATATTTCTTGTTGTGTTCTCATGCTAAACTGATTAAAATAAAATACTAACATGCTAGAAGAACTTAATTTCTTCAAATGAAACATATTTGTTGACATAGTCTCTTGGAAAGTATGTAACAATACAAAATAAGGGTTCTGTGTAAAATATGCTGACTCTCAGGAAACTGTATACCTAGGGATATATTTATAAGTGTTTACATGATATGGATTCAAAAGCTCCGAGTGGGTAACAGTGGGTTTCTGAGTTTCAGGTAAAGTCTCATTAATTCCTCTATTTATTCATTCAACAAATACTTGTGGACAATATGCTACATGACTTTAAACTGTGCAAGATTCTAGGGCTACGACCAGGGCCAATATATACATGATATCTGTCACAAAAGTGTACAGTCTGGTTGGGGTAGACAGGTAATTTAATAAGCTTGGAACTGTGGTAAATGTCATGATAGAAGAATTGCATAGCAGGGAGAAATAACGTAGTCAAGAAACCAAGGAAGTTTTTTTAGAGCAAATGAATTCCAATGTCAAACTTAATTGATAAAAAGAAGGCAGTTAGTGAAACTACAGTATGGTGTGTGTATGTGTGTGTGTGTGTGTGTGTGTGTGTGTTTGTGAATGTTTGTGTGTTTGGTGGGATTGGAAGCACAGTGTTCAGAAAGCCATTTTCTGATCTTACCTTTATTTGCAATATGAGGCAATTTAGATACATAAATTCTTAGGGTATTTTTCCTTCCTCTTAGGAAAATGCTGTTTCTTTGAAGTCCTCAAAGCAACAATACAATAAAGAGTCCAAAAGAACCACGGTCCTATAATACTCGAACAATAATACTCCCTGATCCAAAATTCTACAGCTTTTAATGTTAAGTTTTTTGAACCAATAATGTAACAGCCTCATTTCAAAATGAGTAAGAATCCTTCAGTATGCTAAATGCTCCCTTAGAAATTACTGTTGGAGTCAGCTAAATGATGTCCTAGGCTTGAAAGAATGGCGGCAATCTTGTAGGTACTACCAGGGGTAGTGTGTAAAATAAGTGATACAAGTTCTATCTACTGAGAACAACCCATTTGCTAAATAAAATCAAATCGCATGCAGAAAGCTCATTCATTTCACTTCAACATGCAAAAAGAGGCCTCATTTCATCCTGAAGAGATTAAAAAAAATATTCGAAGAGATTTAGACCTGCAGAATGAGATCTATTATAACTTTAAATTCTTAAGTTTCTCAAAGCAGTCGCTAGAGTTCAGTCCTGATAACACTTCTTTTCTAGATATCTGAAGCAAGGGAAAACGTCTGGGAGTGATAGAAGAGAGTGAAAGTTTGTAGTTAGGTATTGTAGGGAATGAGTTTATGATTCAAGTCATTGAAATAAACTCAACATCAGAACTACCCAGATAAAAGAGCATCGACAAGTAGTGAACATAGACTGTGAAGAAAACAATTCTTGGATTACTGGGATGATTCAGGCTGCGTTATTATTTGATAATATGTGGACACTGACTTTCTCAAGGTGAAGACATGGCCTTGCTGATCTGAGGCTAATTCAAGAAACAGGAGTGTTTTTCTCAATTAATTACTTCAGTGGGAAGATCTGATAAATTTGTATCCTTAAGATGTTAAGACCCACATTCAGTTTAATATTTTATCACTTAAAGAATATGCTTATTTTTTAAGAAATTCATATTTAATTCAAAATAATTTAGTTACATTGGTGAAAGCTTAGGAATAAGTGTCAGTTCTCTGTAAAAGACATAAATGGGCATATTCTACAATGAACCAAATGCTTTGTAGAGGGTATGACATTACCAAAAATAATTATACTGAGTACAGTGTGTAGGAATAATCACTGACATGGTTCTAACATAAAACTGACACACAGACTAATGGAACAGGACACAGAACCTAAACATGAATCTATGAAATCAGTCAACTGATTTTCAATAAAGATGTCAATGTACAAAAAGAAAAGGACAGTTTTTTCAAAGATATTGGGACAACTGGATGTCCACATGAAACAATGAAATTAGGCCCTTATATCACATGCAAAAAAATCAACTCAAAATTGAATAAAGATTTAAATTTCAAACATGTAATTTTATACTTGCTGGAACAAAATATGGTGGAAAAGCTCTATGACATTAATATGGACAATATTTGTTATATGAATGAAAACCACAAGCAAGATAACCGTCAACAAAATGAAGAAACAACTGATGAAACAGAAAAATAAGCTGCAAGCCATGCCTCTAATTGAGCTGATATTCAAAATATGTAAGAATTCAAGCAACTCAATAATATAGTAAGAAAGTAAATGAAAATTGGACAAGGTGTCTTGCTATAGTTTAGGTAAGGTCCCTGTGCTGAAAAACTTGGTCCCCAGAGTAATGATATTAACATATGGTGAGACCTTTAAGAAGTGGTACCTAGCAGAAGGTGATTGGATCATGACCGTGATCATGAAATAATTAATTCTGATTTTGAGGATTAGGTTAGTTCCCAGTATAGCAGGTTACTATAAAAGAGCAAGCTTTATCCCTCCCAAGTCACCTGCCTTCTCTCACCAGGTGACACCCCCCTTCTCTCCCTGTCTCTCTCTTTTGTTCCCTCTCTATGGTATGATCTAATCATGTGATGTCATCTATGTTATGATGCAGCCAGAAGTCTCTCCCCAGAGGCCATGTGAGGCTACTTGATTTTGGACTTAGTCTTCAAAATTTTGAGCTAAATAAATCTCTTTATTGTAATTTACCCAGCCTCAGGTATTTCATTATAGCAACATAAAATAGATTAAGAAAGGTTTATATTTTTCCTTTTTCTCAAAAGAAAATACAAGTGGCCAATAGATATATGAAAAAAACTCAAAATCATTAATCATCAGAAAAGTACAAATGATCACAATAATATATCATGTCACACCTGATTGAATGGCTACTACCAAAATGACATGTTAGCAAGTCCTAGAAAGGATGGGGAGAGAAGGGAACACTTGTACTCTGTTGATTGAAATGTAGAGTAGTACAGACATTAGAGAAAACTTTAAAATAGAATATTATGCAATTTAGCAATCTCACAACTGGGTTTATTTCTAAAGGAAATGTAATCAGTATATTAAAGAGATGCATGCACTCCCACCTTAATGGCAACATTATTCATAATTACCAGGATATGAAATCAGCCTAAATATTCATCAATAGATGAATAGACAAAGAGAATTTAGTTTAGCCTAAAAAAAGGAGCAGAAGTAAGAAATATTGCCACTTGCAATAACATGAATGAACCTGAAGAACATTATATTAAATGAGAAAAGCAAGGCAAAGACCGATACTAAGTGACTTCACTAGCATGCAAAATTAAAAAAAAGTTGAACTCAGAAGTAGAGATAGGATGGTGCTTACAGGTTTGGGTGGGGCAGTGAGGAGATGTTGGTGAAAGGATATAAAATTTCAATTAGAAATTTAAAATAAGTTCAAGAGATTTATTGTACAACTGGGAAACCATCCTTAAAACCATTATATTACATTTGGGAAAATTGCTGAGAGTAGATATTATGTTTTCACACAAAAATGAGGTATGTAAATATGTAAGTATATATAATAATAAGTTCAAATTAGTTATTCTATAGTGTTTCCATATTTTAAAATAATAGGTACAGGATAAATATATATAACTTTTGTCAATTAAAATAAATAAACAAATAGCCCTGAGACACTGAAAAATTCATTTACCCTCCACATTTTCAATTTTGTTTTATTTTACACGTAAAACAAGAAAATCAATAGTTAGAAAATAAGAAATTTGTAGTCTGAATTAAGAGAATCATTATAGGGAAATATTTTATTATAGTAATCAATGTATAAAATGTGTTCCATAAATGTAACATGTTATTTGCATAAATGTGGGGAATCAAGAGCAAGAATATCAATGTGAGACATTGAATAGAACCAATTTTTTCAACTTCATCTGTTTCAAAATTGAAAAACATTTGCTTCTCTTTCCGGTTCATATTCTGCTCACACCTAAAAGAGGCAGTGAATTTATATTTAATTTTATGTAAAACATTCTTGCTATCAGCTTTTCTATAAAATTCTCAAAACAAATATGTATACTATAAACATTCAAGAACAAGTATTTATACCAGGGATAAACATCACTGTTCCATTTTATTTCTAATTTTTACTTCTTAAAAATCATAGAAAATAAAAATAAAAATCTCATTTCAACTAGCCTCTATCAAGCAGTATCTTTTCCCAATATATAAGTGTTTCTCAGCTGTGGAACATAACATAAAACCTCACTGTGAAAATAAGCATTTGTTGATTTTCAGCAAGACCAGCCAGAAAGTGAAATAGCTTTGGTCCTGCATCAGTTAGGAGGGTAAGCAGCAATAAAATGATTCAGTATGCTCAGCCTAGACCTCATAATTCAAATCCAAAAATGCTGCAGACAAAAATATTTATGAATAAATACCAAAGAAAGCATTGGCTATCACTAATCTTATCATTTATATCAGAAATATATTCAACATTTTATGATGTAAAGAGAAAAAACACATCAATAAAGTACTGTTCTTAATGACCATTAATTAAAGATTTATTTTAATTCTTAAACTTCTGTAAAAATGTACTTGACCTTTCAATTGCTTCATTTTATATTATTTGTATACCACATCCATTTCATGCCTGTTGGAACCCATCTATTGTAATATAAACCTCTTCAACACTGTAAAACATGGGCATTTACATGCTTAAAAATAGCCATTGAAAATTTTTTTCAAATGTTTTACAAATAAGTTTTCAATGATGTGTTTTCAACCTTTGCACATTTAGTGACTATTATGTACTTGATGCTGTATTGAGACTACCATATGCCATATCACTTAATATTAGTGCCCTATTAAGCAGATGATATTGTACTAATTTTACAGATTAAAAAAATTAGATTCTGGGATTGGAGTGGTGGCTCAGCAGTTATGGTGTTTGCCTGGCATGTGCAAGTACGCAGGTTTGAACCCCAGCACCATGTACACAACAAAGTGTTAGAGCACTGAAAGCTACATGAAAAACCAAATAAAGTTGATTCTCTCTCTCTCTCTCTTTCTCACACTGTACCTCTTTCTTAAAAAAAAAGAATCAAAATATTGAGAACATTCCTTAGGGTTTCATAGATAATTCAGTATCTGAACCACAATTCACAATTTTGTCTGCTTACCTATAAATTTCATTTTACTTGATAGAAACGAATATTAGATATAAGAAGTTTTACATAGAATATATATGAAGAATATCTATCTATGTCTTCTTCTAAGGAGTTGAATAAAATGTCAAGGTAAATTAGATAAAAACAACATTTTTCCAACTTCTCACTCACTATGGGCTCTCATATTCAAGTAGTTTTTGTTTGTTTTTGGTTTTGTTTTGGGTACTGGAGATTGAAACCAAGGGTTGCTTTATTATGCAGCTACCTCCCCAACCCTTTATGTTTTTTATTTTGAGATGAGGTCTTTCTAAGTTGCTAAGCCTTGCCTCAAACTTGTGATCCACCTGCCTCAGCCTCCTGAGCTGTGGGAATTACAGGTATGTACCACACCATCACTTTCAAAACTCTAGCTAATTATCATGGGATTTATATCCATAAAAATAATTTCCTACATTTTGACTTTTCAGTTTTAGGAATTACTAATTAACTTCCATTAAATTTGTAGTTGTAGCTCTTGAAACATCCAGAAACAAACACAGATGCTCATGGCCTGTCTCCATGGCCTGTCTCCCCTTCCCATTTCATCAGAACTATTATTATGGCCACATAGCTTGAATTTTTCTTATTGTAATAATGTCAACACTTATATTTGTGATATCATAAATAATAAGTATATTATGAATGTTTATTTCTTGTTCAATATTTCAATTCAATTACCAAATGATTCCATTTACTTATTAGGTATTTGCCATTAATTCAACTCTCATATCTCCCTAGATGTGAAAACTCTACTACCCCTATGTTCACAGATATTTAATGTACTATAAGTGATCAGTTTCCTTTTCTGACTTGCTTCAGTCTGGAGTTAGTACTTTTTTAGCATTATGTGCTTCAATCTTCCTCTCTTTTTAAAGGATTATCTCCTGCATTATTTCCTTGTTTTTGAAGAACATGTACATATGTAATTTTATAAGAAAAGATACACAAAACTGACTTTTGTTCTATGGAAGCCCAGAGGATAACATTATTTTTCGTGCTTTCCTTGAATTTTGTATTTGCTTTGTATGTTTTTTTTTTTATCCAGTACACTTGGTTCTTATTGATTTATCTTAATATTGAAACTTATAGCTGTTACGGAGTGCATTTACTCCGCTTTCCAGAAGTGGAATTCTTCTCATCTACCTTTAACAAGGATCATTTCGTATTTTTGTATTTCCCTCAAATCTCTTTCCACTTTACTCCTGAACATCACTCCCCCATCAATATGGCATCTGACCTTGTCTCTCTCATCACAAGCAAAAATAAAAGATGTCATATGGAAAGAAACCATACAGGTTAAATGTTTTGACATCTTTTCTATCATATGAAAGATTGATTATTTCCTATTTCTCACTTCCAACCAATTCTCACTTTTAGATCCTGTTATACTGATCTCTTTGCTTCTGTTTTCCTGAGCTTTTCTACTTTCTGAGTGTTATGTGTGGGGTACATTATAGACAAGGGCAACACACACACACACACACACACACACACACACACAACCTCTCCTTTCTTGCTGTGCATCTTCATAGTATGTGATTATTAAATTTTGTGCAAGTATGCCAGTGGGTGAAAAGACTTCATACTGTGCTCTGCTCTCTACTATGAATGTGAGATAACAATAGATGCGATATTTAATCAGAAAACCAAAATGATGTATATGTAAGTCAACTTTTAGTCCCTGTGACCAAAATAGCTGACAAGAACAGTTTAGAGAAAGATTTATTTTGACTCATGGTTTCTTAGGATTTAGTCCATGGCAAGCTGACTTCAAGGCAGAAAATCATGGAGAAAGGGGAGAGAGAAGGACAGCTGCTAAGCTCATGGCAACCAGAAAGCAGAGAGTTGGGCAGAGAAGTTTCTGAGGATAAGATAAACCTTTCCAGAGTATGTCACTAGTGATCTAATTCCTCCGGTTAGACCCCACCTCCAAGTTTTCCATTCACATATCAATGGATTAACTCATGATAGATTAATCCACTGATGATGTCAGATCCTTTATGATACAGTCATTGCCTGAAAGTCTCACATCTGAACCTTGCTGCTGTGGGGACCATACTTTCAACATGTGAGTCTTTGGGGGATATTTTAGAGCCAAACCATAGCAATCCAGCTGTTTGCAAATGTAATATTATATTTTTGAGAATAAAAGCACAATAGAAAGGTATAGAGAAACCATGGATCTATTAGATTCTACATCAAGGGCCAATCAGTAGTGTATCTGTGAAACAGTAGAGACAAAACAGTTTCCGAAAGCAAGATCTAGATCCAAATTCATTTCCGAACCCAGCAAGAGCTATGGGAGTCTCTCGTGCTAAAAAAATAAGAGACTGAATCATTTGCTTGTTTGTTCCTTGAATTTCACCATACAGTGTTGAAGCCACAAGGGGAAGGATAACAGACTTTATCTCATGAGCATAAACAGAAAGAACTCAACCAATGATTCAATGACTGTGTCTTCAGTACTTTCTCTATGACAGAGCACAGAAGATTGCAACTGCCATGATAGGTGCTTGCTTGCTTCTAGGAACCCAAGTCCTGAAGTACCTCTACTTCCAATCAAGAAACAGAGGCATGGAAAAGAACAATAGAAGAGAAGGGAAGGAAAGAGAAAGAGAGAGAGAAAGAATATAATAACGAAAAACTACAAGATAGGAAGGCACTTAAAACACAGAAAACGGTACTCTACCCATCAGCAATTACATGATAATTATTTAAGCTGAAATTAAAAATACATAAAGGTATGAAAACCTGAGGAATAAGATTTTTTATGCTCATGAAAGAATCACATTCATAATAAACACACACACACATACACACACATATAGACACACATACAGTAAAAAACAGAAAGATGCAAATATGGATGTGAGAAGAAAAAGTAAAATTAGAGTTTTGGAAATAAAATGTATCACCACTGAAATAAGAATATTCAACTGGAAGAAAAAATTTGAGTACAATCCTCAGAAGAATTATTGAATGGGAATCTAATATAAAAGGATTGACACAAACAACAGACAAGAGAAAAAATTGAATTATGAGAGAGCATTTAAGAGATGGGGAGAATAGCTTCACAGTCTTCAGTGTAAGTGTATAACACAATTTTCTTCAGCAGAAATCTAGGAAAACTGTCATACAAAAACAATAACAAAATATACATATATTTTAAAGCATAAATTTAAGAGTTAACTGGAAGTATTTATTAAATTTTAATATATATAGAAGTAGTATGTGAGACATGAAAAATGATAAAAGATTTTCAATAATTAAACATTTAAACAAAAACAAACATTAATTTATGTTTATTTTAAAGATATAAAATAAATCACATGACACTATAAAGTTGTGGTGGGCAAGAGATAAAAATAAACAATTGAAGTGAACTGTGATCTTTGCAATCTTAAGTTGGTAGAAGCCATGAATAATATTAGACTTTGTTATAAAAGTTTATGGAGTATGTAGGTTAAAAATCAGATAGTATTAATAAAGGGAAATATATTCAGTACCTAACCTACTAAAGGAGACATTAGTGAGGAAAGGATAAAGGAAAATATTGTTGGTACTAACAAACCAAAAGGGGCAAAAAGGCAGAAAAGGAAGAAAAGAGAAGGAGAGATTAGATATATAGTACATAAGAATGACATAAGGGTTGTCTGTATAATAGATAATATTATTTTTAACCTGTTAACTGGCCTGTTTGAGAGATTCATTACAACCATGTAAGACTTTCCCCTGCCTTGTCAAAGCATTTAGCAGCAGAGGTTTGTATTTCCTTTGAGGACTTTCTATACTTGTTGGGAATGTAAATTAGTTCAGCTAATTTGGGAGGAAATTTATCTTCACCTAAACAGTTAAATGTTCTCAGACCCTAAATTTAGGGAATTCCACTCCTTAGCATACACATATCAATCAAATATGTTGAAAGAATGCTCAGACCAATGTTATTTTTAATAGAAAAACTTGAATAAATGTAAATGTCCATCAAGCAGAATATTTCTTAATACGTATAAAAAATTGCATATTATATTATACCATACAGAAGTGGCAATGGATGAATTATTGCACTCTTCAACACAAGGGTGATCAAGAAAAGCCAGATACTGTGTTTGCATGTTTACATATACATATACATGCAAACACAAATGTAAATACACATTTACAGATAGCTCAAAACATAAAAAGATAACATGCATTATGAAAATATGAAGATCATTCCCATATTAAGATCAAATTGGAATAGTGATTATCCTTGGAGATGGGTGAAGAAACAAGATAACTTTGGAGAAGGATGTAGTAAAGGCTTTATTTAGGAGGATTATTATATTTTTACATATTTTTTTCTTAAGGTGGATGATGATTGCCTAAAAGACAATCAATCTTTCTCTCTCCTCTCTCCTTCTCTCTCTATATAATTGTTTGTAAAAGTAATTGTCAACAATCTAGCCATGGAACATTTTATTTTATGGAAACATACACATGCACACACAATTCAAATATACATATATGCTACTCATGGAAAACACACCAAAAACAAAGCCACATGTGAAGAATGGAAAAAATAAAGTTGAACAAATACATGCCATACCCATAAAAAAAATCAACTCCCAAGAATATATAATCATCCTCCAATATTATGTAACTTAAAATATAGCCTTAATGATGATAAATTCAGAACTCATGGAGTCACAAAGGAAATGAAAAGTGAACATTTTTAAATATTTATTAGCTGAATATGGAGTTACAATTAAGGGGTAATTTAATGTACTCTACTAGAAAATGATAATACATGATGACTAGATAGACTAAATAGCATAGTAATACATTTGAAATAACACATAAAACACAGATACATACTATGTATACAGTAATTGTTCAATTTAAAAATATGCATCATTTTTAAGTAATAATGGTTAATTAGGAAAGTTAACCATGTGATACACTGAAAATAAATCAAGTTTCCAAGAATCACTATCATAATATATTAGTATATTAATTATGATATATCAATATATTAATATAAATTATTATATATTAATATTGTTAATATAATATTAATCATATGTAATTATTATTGCATATAATTATGTAATATTATTAGGCTCAAAAATAAAAATATTTTTAAAAATTGCTTCTTGTAATTCAGTTGTATTTTATTGTGTTAAATTTTCAAAGCAATGTTTGGGAACATAAAATTTTGATTTGTTCCACTTCTTTCTATTGAGCATTTTAGTAATCTAGCCCATTATATATGTGATTATGATAAACAAGTAAAAGTGATAAATTTATAAAGAAAGCCATAGAAATTACAAGAGGATATACAAATTTCCACAGATAAGGCAAGGAAAGCTACAAACTGGAATTAATAATTCACCCTAATAATTACATGCAATAGCATTAGGTAAAAATAAATCATTCTTGTTATCAGCAGTATATAATTAAAAGGAAAATAGCCATATTCCATTCATCTTTACATCAAAAAACATAAAGCATGTGAATAAATTAAGAGTATATTAAGATGTTTATTTAAACATAAATTATTATAGAAGACTATAAAATTACTGAACAAAATGATGATCTGTATCTTGTTTAATCATGGGAAGATACAATTCAATTTTCTGTGGTGGTAACTCACTGAAAGCAAAGCAGATTCTTTATCTTCAATATAATGATTTTGACATGCTTGAAGAATACAAAATGATGTGGGGAATTATGTGCACTGTTTACTACTGATAGGAAACAGAATTAAAGTACTTTGCATATAAATGATAGCAACCCTGCTGGGGATAGCACACAGAGGAATGCAGGACCTTGGAAAGGAGGAAAGAGAAGGAATAACTTAAAAAGAGAAAAAGCAAAATATATGGCCCAGAGGAAACCCTGAATAGAGGAGATATAATTTGCAGAATATTTACCATGTAGGCCTGCAGTTTCTATACCATACACCTTCTCTTTACCTAACTTCTATCATTTTATCTCATTCACTGATGTTGTAGCATGTGTTAAATTTTATTAGGAGAAGCTTGAGTTTTAGGAAGATAAGATGGTTGATTATCAGAAGCAAGTATGACAAATAAGGGATATATTTTATTAGTCAAAAATCAGTAGTATGTCTACTGCATTAGTCAGTGTAAAATGTGCTTACTATATGTATATAAACACATATGTAACATATATTTACATATATACAAACACACATAGACATAAATAAAACAGATTTGATAGTGTGTGTGTGCGTAATTCATTTTAATGAACTGGTTCTCATGATTGCGGAGACTGGTATGTCCATAATTTCTAGGACAAATCAGTTGTCTGGAAACTCAGACACAGGTTAAGGTACCAATCTTGATTTGTTTTCAGCATAGTTTCTTCTTCTTTTAGGAAACCTGGTGTTTGGAATTAATGCGTCAACTAATTGAAAGAGGTCCACTCATGTTTTCCAGGGTACTCTCCTTAATGTCAATTAATGGTGGATATTAACCATATCTACAAAATATGATCATGGTAACATCTAGATTAGCCCTTGATTAAAAAATAGTTGGTTGGCATAGCTTAGCCAAGTTGACACATGAAATTATCACACTTGAAAACAGTTGAAAAGAGCAGATAAATTTCATATACTAATTAGTATATTCCATTTACTTTTCTAAGTTACTTACATATGTTAATAATTAAATCTTCACAATAACCCTATGACATGAATATGATAGCCATTTTATAGATAATGACAAAATGAGATTTAAAGATATTAAGTAACATACTCATGATGGCTCCTTAATAAGTCATTGGGCTGAGATCCAAATTCAGGACAGGCTTGAAAACTCAAGCTTTGTTGCATACACAACTTACATTAGGAAGAAGAATTAATTATGATTGTCTTAACAGTACCTACCCACCCTGAGTCTAATCATTATGGGGTGTTCATTACCTAGCACAAGGCCTAGCACATACTAAGTGCAAAATAAGAAGTCATCAAATGAATGCTTCTATAAATAAATGAGGAAATGAATGAATAACATTCTAGTAAGTTGTGCTGTTTTCTCAGTGTAAGATGATAGCTATTTTGGTTAGATATTCTTCATTTCCAGTGTTGGAGAGAAATATTTTCCTTTGATAGGGAAAGGTAACATTCCATCAATTTATGAGCTAAATTGATGGAATTCCCTATGAATTAAGATGATACATTAAACTTTCATTGTTCAATCTCTCAACAAATTGTTCAACATTTTGTTACACAAGAATATATGGTTTCTTTGTGTAGTAGAACCTCCCTAAAGTACCTTTCTTTCATCTTAAATTATTTTAGCAAGGGATTCACATATAATACCCTATGACCAAATTATTAGAATAAATATATAACTGTTTGTGAAATAAACCTTAGTGTCTTTCTTTTCTTCTAAGTCCTCCTTGGTGCATGTTTTGTAAGGAATGTAGAGCTTCTCTAATTTGTGCACTCTCAGCTCTCAAGACCAAATAAGAATCTGAAAAATACAGATCAAGAGAAAACCAGGGAGGTCCTGAGTTCAGTCCTTGGCCCTGGAGAAAACAAACAAACAAAAATAAAAACGAAAATAAACAACTCCTGGGGAGAGAGAGAAAGAGAGAGAGGAAGAAAACACAGGGAATCCTTAGGAATGGAGATTTTCTTTTTTCTTTCTTTCTTTTTTTTTTTTTTGCTTGTACTAAAAGTGGGGTACACACTTTTTGTACAACAGCTCCTGTGATTTGGTTTTAAGCTTTAAAACAATGATTCTCTGACACATGATCTGGTTTTAGCTTCTATTATTGGAGACCTATGGAAGGCTTAGCTGTTCTTCTACTTAGTATGGATATTTGAGTTCACAATAAATAGTTAATTTTGTTGAAAAGTGATTCAACGGCATACAGATCATTTCTCCTTTTCTGCTTTACTTTCCAAGTCCAGTTAAACTGTTGCCCTCCAACTGAAAAGAATTTTTGACTCAACAAAACAGAAATCCAGGGACATGCACGCTGACCAACGTGAAGAGGATGTTTGACAGGTTGAGTTTTGATGTGCAGAGTGATTTGTAAGATTGAGGCTCAGCCTGGAGTTCATACACAAGGTCTACAATGGTACAATCTGTCCTTTTCATACTCCCTGCAGCTGTTGCTTCTAGGCCCTAGACTCTACTGATTTTGAAAATAGTATAATTGTTTCTTTAAAAAGAATGCCCGATTTGGGATAGTTCTGTCAGAAAATTTCCAAATTTCCATCTCTGGAGCCAAATTTCTAGGTTATGTTTGTAAAACTTCATGGTACTGAAGATAATGATCACTTTTCAAGTGTGGTTTTAAAAGTATAGCTGAGATTTAGGTTTAATTTATTTTCACAGCCTAAATGTGATTGGTCAGGTAAACACTCCTGGAGGTAATTTTCTGAATGTTTAAGTTATATGTGGAATGGGGCCCTGGAGTGGATACATCACTAGAGGAGAAAATGAACTGTGAAAGCATTATTGAAGTACTCAATCTGGCCTGGAATTTCTTCCAATGTCAAATTGCTTTTTGGGAATTGTCTAATTCCAATTTAGCCTCATGGTGACTCTTTCTTTTCCTTTGACAAACAGTCAAAGAGTATGAGTATACTAGTGCTTCTGATTAATTACTCTCTGAAAATAAGTTCTGAACAGAATTTCATAGACTTCACCCTATGTGTCGTTTGTTCCCTACCATCCATCTATTTTGCCTGAAGAGAAAACAGGAAGCAGCATAGTGGAGTTTTTTTTTTTTTAATCAAGGATTAAATTAAATGAAAACATGTATGCTTAACCAATGAGCCACTTCCCCAGCCCTTTTTATTTTTACTTTCTTTTCTTTTTTTTTCTTTCTTTCTTTTTTTTTTTTTTTTTTTTTTTTTTTTTTTTTTTTTTTTTTTTTTTTTTTTTTTTTTTTTTTTTTTTTTTTTTTTTTTTTTAGAGAAAGGGTCTCTCTAAGTTGCTTAGGGCCTTGCTAAATTGATGAGGCTGGCTTTGAACTTGAGATTCTCCTGTTTCAGCTTCCCAAACCATTGGGGTTTCAGGCATGTACCCACGCCTGGCCAGGAGAGGTTTTGAGCATAGGGCAGAGTCAGTGCCTGGGAGAACAATAAGAAATATCTGAGGATTCACTCCTGGACATTGGTATCATGAGAAATACTGACTACTTACAAATCC
The DNA here is from genome assembly GCA_004027875.1 of Aplodontia rufa. Lineage (NCBI taxonomy): Eukaryota > Metazoa > Chordata > Mammalia > Rodentia > Aplodontiidae > Aplodontia > Aplodontia rufa. Next base: position 18,022 of record PVKS010034922.1, read on the forward strand.
CCTCAATATTGATTGAAAAACTAAATGGAAAAAAAAAACATATGGTAACTATTTCTGGTAAAAGTACTTCCATAGGATAAACTTGATAAAAGCAATTGCAATATATTTGTTTTTCTTTTTAGCAAAAGCTGGAAGGGATTTTTTCCTATATACTTCATTTGCTCTGTGAATTCAATGAAAATAGGGGAAGTTACTTTATCTGATTTCTCCCATAAAGCACCCAGGTTGCCCATAAAGTGAGAGTAATTGATTATTTAATATTAGAGACTCTGATACTTTAATGATACAGCACCTTTCATTCCTAATGTTTATAAGCATGGGATAAACTTAAAAAGAGGAACACATTTCATGACTGGTGTCTGTTAAGAAAATTAAGACCTCGTGTTTGGTACTCAGTTGAGAGTAGAGCTACTTTCTATCACTGGAAGATTTTTTTTCCACCTCCCTGGTAGAAATCTAGTTATGGTTTTATGAATCACTTATCCATAAAGTGAAAAACCAGATTGTATTAAAAATACTTTAGTTATCTAATTTCTGAAGCAGTTTCAATTTGATTTAATAAATTTATACATAACTAATTTTATAAATTTTATAACCTTATATCATTTGGCTTTTGTAATAGAGATGCAATTCTATACTTGCATTTTTAAAACTCAAAAACTTGTAAATATATATGTATACAAATATATATTTATTAACCTAGATTTTTGCTTTTTATTTTTTAAGTATTAATTGTTTCATATTTTTCTTCCACCCTTTTTATTGGGACATTATAATTGTACATAATGATGGGGTTTGTAGTTACACATTTATATGTGCACACAATATAACTATACTTTGGTTAATATCACTTCTGAGTACTTCTTCCTTCCCACCTCCCACCTTAGTCCCTTTCCTCTATTCTACTGATCTCCCTTTGATTTTCATGAGATCCATCCCTACCTTTCTTTTACTTTTTTCTCTCTAGCTTCTGCATATGAGAGATATGACTTTAATTTCTTCTTTTTTTTTTTTAATACCTGAAATTGAACCCAGGGTTGTGGTGCTTAACCATTGAGACAAATCCTCAGCCAGTTTTTTTTTTTTTTTCTTTTGATGCACAATTTACGAAGTTGTTTAGGGTTTTCCTAAGTTGCTGAGACTGGCTTTGAACTTGCAATTCTCCTGCCTCAGTCTCAAAGGTGCTGGGATTATAGGTGTGCTCTACCACACCTGGCATAATTCTTTAGATAAATACCATGGACTGGTGTAACTCGGTCATTTTATTCATAAATTTATTTGTTGAAAAATAAAACAAGCTTGTAATGAAATAATATAATATATATACAAATTCTGAAAATTAGATTTACCCCCAAGATTCCCCTGTCAATTACCCACCCTTATCCCTGCCCCCCACCTACCAATACAATTCTACAAATGCCTTAGGTTGTATGACATTACACCTTATTCAGATTTAAAACATGATAATAGACCTCCTTTCTCAATGGCCAGGGTCTAGCTCCAGCCTCCACAAATGAGTGAAGACATTCGACCCTTGGTTCGCTGGGTTATGTTGACTTCATTCAGCATAATTTCTTCCACAGCCATCTATTTACCTTCAAAGGCTACAATATCATTGTTTCTAATTGCTGAATAAAACTCCATAGTATATATGTAACACAGTTTTTGGATCCATTCATCCAGTGAGGGACGTTTCGGTTGTTTCCATAATTTAGCTATTGTAAATTGAGATGCTATGAACATAGATATTGCTGTGTCACTCTAGTGTGCTGATTCTAAATCCCCTGGAAAAATACCCAGGAGAGAAATAGCAGGATCATATGGTGGGCTCATCCCTAGTTTTTTTTGGATTCTCCACACTGCTTTCTAGAGGGGCTGTACCAGTCTGCAGCCCCACCAACAATGAGTTAGTGTGCCTATATCTCCACATCCCCTCCAGGATCTATTATTGTTTATTTTCTTCATTTTGCCAATCTGACTGGCGTAAGGTGATATCTTAATGTGGTTTTCATTTGCATTTCTCTGATTACTAGTGATTTAGCGCACTTTCTCATGTATTCATTGGCTTGATCAATGTCCTCTGGTGAGAAGTTCCTATTTAGCTCTTTGGCCCATTTATTGATTGGGTTGTTTGAGGTTTTTGAGGATTTTGTAGATTCTGGATATGAGACTCCTGTCAGAGGAATCACAGTCCATGATTCTCTCCATTTTTGTAGGAAACCTCTTGAGTCTTTTGATTATTTCCTTGGCAGTGCAAAAGCTTTTTAGCTTTATGGCATCTCAATCACTGATTTTTGACTTTACTTCCTTCACTTTAGGAGACATATTGAGAAAGTTTTTGCCTACTCCCAAATGCTGAAGTGTTGGAGTTAATTTGTCTTCCATCAGTTGCAAGGTAGCTGGTTTAATTCCTAGCTCCTTGATCCATTTTTATTTGATTCTCATGCAAGGAGAAAGATATGGGTCTAATTTCAACTTT
>PVKS010034923.1:0-20491 GCA_004027875.1 Aplodontia rufa
TTTTTTTTTTCCTTTTAAATCTCACTGCAAGAGAAAGAGAAAAACAAGACATGTTTAGAAAAATTTTAAGATGCACTCCTGCCTTGGTGAAATATTGATAAAAAGAGTGAAAATATTATACATTAGTTCAAATATTTATGAGGTATCCACACTCTTCTAAAACTGCTTTACAAACCATATCTTGTTCTGCTCTCACCACCAAGTTGAAGTTGTTCTTAAGTTCCTCTTATGAAAGGCAGACAAATAATGGATCTGTATAGTTGGTAGGAATCAAACAGGTGACATGGCTCCTGACCTTTTTTTCCACTGGAAACTATTCCTAAGAGGGTTTTAAGAATTGTCTGGATTGTAAATTTTCACAAGAAACACAAGTGGTATTGATGTAGTTTTTATAAATTCTAAGTTAAGTCAGCCAGCACAAAACTCAATAGTCGCACTGACCACCAATACAGATAAAGAAACCAAAGAAGGGATGAACAAGCTTCGTACTAGGAGGGCAACAAGAGTAGAGTTTGAGAACATCTAGTCACCTAAGATGGGTACAAATATTGTCAGTTACCAAGTACAGGCTGGGGATGTAGCTCAGTGGTAGAACCCTTAGCTAGCATGCATGAGGCTCTGGGTTCAATAGCAATCACACAGCCCCCAGTTCATAAGCCCAACATGTCCAAAGCTTGCTATATGATAAAATACAATTTTGTGAAATGAACTTGTCACTGAGTTCTGGTCTCAAACAACAAATCAATAAAACAAGGATTAAGAAAACTCTAGCCACTTATCAAATTATGAAGTATGTAACTATGAGAATCTTTTCTGTTTACAATGCACAGCTAAATGCAGTGACCCACTTAGATTTAGGAAAGAGAATTCCTTTTAGGAAATGTCATGCTCTAGTGCAGAAGCAAATAAATCATAGCCCAAAGACCAAATTTGGTTTAGATAATTTATCTATGTGTGTTTGCGTTTGTACTATAACAATAGAATAGTAGCAATAGAGATCCTCTGGCGAGCAAAACCAAAAATAGATTTGATCCTTTACTAGAAAAGTGTGTGGATCAATTATGATCACTTGTTATTTACTGTTAGTCATATCACAAATGAATATACACACAAATATAGAGAAACACAGACTCACATATCTATATATGTACACACACACCCACGTACACATTCATACATGTCCCTATCTCTCTCTCCATATATACATTTATACACACACACATACACACACACATATTTTAAAATGATGGGCACCTCACTCACCTAGAATTCAGCTCTCAGGGCTGACCTAGAGGGAACAGAGATTCCAATCTATGAACATTTACACTTCAAACTTACACTTTTCAAGGACATATCCAGTCTTATACCATCAAAAATAAACAAATAGACAACAAAACATAAACACAACACAAAAATCAAACCACTGCATCAAAAGACTGTTATAGTGGCTCTGGAAAGCAGTGTGGAGTGACTTCAAAAACTTAGGGATGGATCCACCTTTAGACGCAGTTATCCATCTTTTGGGTATTTTCTCAGAAGAGCTAGAATCAACACATTACAGTGACCTAGCAAAATAAATGTTCATAAAAGCTCAATTTACAATAGCTAAATTATGGAATCAACCCAGGTGCTCCTCACTGGATGAATGGAGCTGTGATTGCACGTGTATATATATGTGTGTGAGTGTGTGTATATGTGTGTGTGTGTGTATATATTCAAGCTGTGATATTTTATATATATATATATATATATATTCAGCTATTTGAAATGATATTACTACCTTTGAAGGTAAATGGATAGCAATGGATAAAATCATTCTGAGAAAAATTAGTCAAACCCAGAGACTCAAGGTTCAAATGTTTTCCCTCATTTTTAGAAGCTAGAACAACACCCAGGCTTGGGTGAAAGGTTAAACTCATGTACTATACTCACCAAAGTCGAAGCAACACATAGTCTGTGGGAGCCATAGATAAGTGAGGATTGGAGGAAGAGGCAGGAGAAAGAGGGATATTAGGGGAAATCTAAGGTGGGGAATCAATAATGTAACTTACTTTTTACTCCCCCAAGAAGACAAATAATACTTAATGCAATCATTTAATTCTGGAAAATTCATGATTTTATACATATAAGTAGATGTGTAGACATTTATATCTATTATGGAGAGACATACAGAAAAGTCAAGAGATTGCCATGTGGGTGATCTGATGCAAGGGTGATTTTGGATTAGGATCTGGGCCATATCATTTGTTACTACATATGCATTTGTAATTGTACAACACCTAAACTCCTCAATAAAAATTTTTTAAAAAGATAAAATTGTGTAAGTTCTGCCTGTGCTAGTACACAACTTCAGAAGTAAGAAAAAGAAGTTAAATAATACTAGTGTTAGTCTGTGTTCTCCAGAGAAATAAAACCAACAGGAGATAAGAATTGAGATTTAATATAAGGAATTGGCTCATACAGTTATGGATGCTGAGAAGTTGCATGATCTGCCATCTGCATGCTGGAGGCCCAGGAAATCTGGTGGTGTAAATCCCAGGCCAAGTCCTACAGCTTCAGAATCAGGAGCACTTATGGTACAAGCCCCAGCCCCAGGGGAGGCTCAAGAGGATGTCTCAGCTCCAATTGTCAAGCCGAGCAAATGCAACCTTCTTCCACTCTGTCTTCTTTGGGCCCTCAACAGATTGTTGGTGCCCACCGGCCCTGGGGAGGACAATCTGCTTCAATCAGTTCACCAATTCAGATACTAATCTCTTCTGGAAACATTCTCACAGACACAGCAGAGATAATGCTTAACCAGACACCTGGGCATTCACTATCCCCAGCAAGTGAGCGCACGAAATTACCCATTATGCTTGCCAAATCGCTCCTCCACCAATGACCATGATTGATTCATCTTTTAAGTGTGCCAACCATCTCCTCCTTTCTTCTCTTAATTTCTCATTTCAAGCTTTGAATATTGACATGTTTTTGCATGTGGTCATCACAAACACCAATTAGGGAATAGTCTGTAATTTAAAAGGTTCCATATTAATCTTACAATTATATATTATCATTCTGAATTTAGCTTGCAGGAAATGTGATACTGATTCTTCAAGTGGGCAAATAAATTCCATGGAAGGCTGAAATTTAGTTTTACTTTTATAAAATATTTAATAAAATAATCTTAAAAAGAAAAATCTATTTCATTGAAGTAATTTTAACTAAAATAATATTCATATTACATTTGTATTTTTCTGTTCTTTCATTTGTTGGTTTTAAAATTTATAAAAAATTTTGTGTTTTACAACAGACATAAATTTTATATTTTGTTCACACTGAAGTTGACATTTTGGATGAAAATACATTAATATCTACATATCTCTAATTTTGTAATTTACTTTTAGTTGGCTAGATAATTATCATCAACATCAGAAAACATAAAAATCTTGATTATGGACTATATAAATGCTATTTAAAAGCTCATTATAAAAGAGTATGTAATAATTATTTGCCCATAATCAATCATCTGATCATCATCCTTCTACATATACATTACTCAAATATGTAAAACAATAATTAAATTCTTTGGTAGCTTTGGACTTCTTTTGATCTTTCAATCTTAAAAGCTATATATGAACTCCTTTGGTTCATTACACATACACATAATATTGGCATTATTATGCCATATTTATATATGCACACAACATGATTTGATAGGTCTCATTTCCAATATCATTGCTTTCCCACCCTTCTCTCCTCCCCTCATCTTTGTGCTTTACTCTACTGACCTCCCTGCTATTACTGTTACTATTATTATTTTATTTAGTGTGTTTTAATCATATATACAGTGGGATTCATTGTAATATGTTTATCTATACTACAATGTGTATGTGTATCTGTGTGTGTACGTATGTGTGTGTATGCATGTGCATGTGTATACATATATACACACTGCAAAGTTGTATACATTTGTTTTGACGCTATATTTATCATCTTAGGGTCACATAACATGTATTCATTGCCTGTATTTATTGTATGCAATTCTTTAAACATAGAAAGTGCATTTTCATTGTATTTCTGTGTCACCTCAAAAGTTAGGTGAAGTTCTGTTTAGGTGAATGGACTGAAATGCAGGTCAGAACATCAGCTCTCCATCTATTTGTGGCTATTCAGGCTCTGATGACCCAGCTGATTTCCTTGTCTGGGTGGTTGGGCCACCTCATAATACCCTATGCTGATTATATAAATGAATGTTTACAAAAGTGTACGTACCTCACTTGGCTCATGCTGTATTCTTCCCATAATGATATTGTATCACGGTAATAAGGTTGGTTTCATTCAGTGCTACCATTATTCCCTTTGAACAGGTGGTGAAACTGAGACTCTGAGAACATTGTACCTATTAGTTATCAGAAAATCAATGACTAGTGGAGAAGGGTCCATTATACATGGACATAATGAGATAATGGTAAAAGGAATGTATAGTTTTGGGAGTCAGATGTCCAGTTTCGACTCCCTTCTCAATCCCTTAACTGGCTACGTGACCTTGAACAATGAATTTAAACTCCCTTATTTCCAATTTTCCAAGTATTCATTGGAAGTAGGATTAAATGGAGTATCATAAAAAATCATCTCAATGAGTGTGATTTATATAGTTTCCAATCTTGTTCCTCTCAATTCTGTGTTCATATTGCATTCATAATGAACTTTTTTTTAGCAGTGGAAGCATTTCTTTTAAATAAAATTTCATGTTGAATTTCAATGTGGTTGATATGTACCAGGTACAGAGCAGCTTTGGGTGAATTAGAATAAAGGAGCCCTGGGTATTGGGACACCATTCTTTCCCATAATCACCATGACCATAGTGGCTCCTTGAGGCATTTTCTTTGAATCTCAGGGCTCCAGGAAACTAAGTTTGAAATAAATGCCCTAAAACCATTTTCCTTGTTATATCATTGCATATTTCTACATAAGAACGAATCTACTGGGGTAGCTTTTCTCGTGAGGCAGTCTGACAGCCCATGTGGAGAATTTTCCATCTGCCTCTGTTAGTAACATTGTGGCTTCATGAGCACATCTCTCCACAAAGCCTCCCACTTCCCTTTCCCTTTTCCATCTTCTTCTAAGACTGAGTCTATGAAGCTTCAGGCATCAAGGTGACTTTGACTTCCTTTGATCCAACTTCACATTCACGTGAAAGAGCATCCTGAGACTGCTCATGTCAGGCATGTGACCAGATGTGTGCCACCAGTTTAAATGCCACATGGAATTCCTTGGGTTTGCTGATGCTCAAGTAGCATTTTACACACCTGCGGTTCTCTTTTAGCTTTTCAGAGATGAGTCGGTTTTGCCAAGGTTGGCATTTTTCAGGAACAATGTATTTTTCTGACAGTCCCACTGGAAGCAAATGGAGCTTAGCACCTTTCAACTCTGATATTGCCTTTGGCTCTCACAGACATCTGTCATCACAGCTTCTATTTTGGGGGTTCAGGAATGCACTGTGCCAGTGATCAACATAAGTCAGAGGCTGTCATTCTGCTACTTTCCGTCCTCCAATGCTTTCCATGCTAATCCAAATTCTTCCCCCTGCCTTGAGAAACTTGCATGAGCTGATCTCCCTGCTCCTACAACAGCATCTGATTCTGAGATTCCCTTTTCTTACTTTGCACCCCACTGTGACCTAGTTTCTGTTTGGCTGCCATCCAGAGCTTATTCCTTCTACAAAGAGTTAAGCTAATGGTTTCCTTGCCCGGCCTGTTTCTTCTCCTAATTCCCTATGGCTTCTCCTTTATGTCCTCAGATTTTAACTAATACATCACCTTCTCAAGTATTTGCTGGCTACCTAACCTAAATTAGCCATTGAGAAATTGTCTGGGGCATAATGCTAATTCCATGAAAGTAACACTTGTACTCTTTAATGTTTGATTATTTTTTAAAAAGATTGAATTTATTTCTTGGGAGGTATGTTTGTGTGTCTTTCTATAGAATGCTAATTCCATAACCTCAGGAATACTGTATCCTTTGTTTTCCACTGCATCTTCAGAACATAAAATAGACATATGTACAGTTAATATTCAGTAAATTTCTTTTTAATTAGTCTTTACTGACCCTGTTTAACCTTTCAATACAACAATGTACCTATTTCCACAAAGCCTGGTCTTTGACGTTAATATTACATTGGATATGAGAGACATTCTGGTGGGCTTGCCCAATCTCATTTGATAAGTCTTTCCATTTGACCACACAAGCTGCAGTGGTCAGTCCTTTCAAGATAGGCTGAGCTATATGGCTTGCTACAGCCTACATAGTATGTGTGAAAGTGGTCTGCATCAACTTGGATTGAGTATGGGAAAAATTCTCACTACTCAGTCTCATTCTTTGTGCATCCACTACTAGAGGCTGCATCCTGAGAAGGCTCACAGATGGAAGAAGTAGGCACATGAGAGTCATCACACAGCCAGAGGGAGCTGCTCAGCCCTCACTGTACTATCAACTTCTCTGTGGTAAGGTGCTTACCTACCATAAGTCTAAACTATCCAAAGTCGTGAGCCTGATCAGAGTCAAGAGATACCCAGAATCAAAGCCAGCATAAGTCACTTATCTGTATGAGCCTCTACAAAATAGAGATAAAATATGTAACCACATGAATACTAGGTGATAATTCACATTAGTGGGACTTGGGACAGAAATTATTCATTAAGTTATAGTTTAAAATGAAGATATCTAGAAACAGATATCCATTTAGTTCCAAACTTTGAGTCCAACTTAGAATTCTTTCATTGCATGCCAGACTTGGCATGGTTATGGATATCAGGCCCATCAATACTCTGCACCTATTCATCTGCAGTTGGCAGTTATACCTTTAGTTGCCAGAAATTGTTCTAGAAACAGAGTATGAATAAAACAGTGTTTCCTTCCAAAACTGTTTTTACTTCAGGGATGATGACGGATAAGCAAATAGACACATCTGATGAGTTACAGCAAAGATAACAAATGCTATGATAAAGACTTCATCAAAATAGAAGGTGCAATGTCTCAGCAGGAAATGAGGTATAATGAACAATCTGAAGGTTTCTGCTGTCCTGCTCTTCGCAGCACTGTAGAGTCAAGATTTCAAACTTAGTCGGGGTAAAGAGATTGCCCAGTCAATCTAGGCACTAACCCTTTCCAATTCTCATCCACAGGGACTGAAAAAACAGGACTTCTTCCTAGATTCAAGCCTGCATTCAGAACTGATCCCTTTACTATCCACACATTGGCTTGGGCATTTGCTTCAGAAAGACAGCAATCTGCTTAGAATGGGCTTTTTAAATTCACTCCCTGCTCAAGCACTCAGAGCTTTCACACCTGGCTTAAATGCAGGTCAGCAAAGACTAATTAAATAGGAATGAATCTGCTGACCTTCTCATGCTCAGAGTCTCCCATCTCCCACCCACGTGAGGTGGGCTCATGGAGCAACATAGGCTGTGTAGTCAGACAGAGCTGAACCTAGTTATCTTCACTTGATGCTAGTTATCTTCATTTTCCAGTTTATATACATATTAAGAAACAACTGCAATAACTGTAAAAGCAAGATATTGGAATTCATACTCATTGAGAAACTTACTCATCAAAATACAGGCATTTCATTTTGCAAAAGCTCTATGTTGCCCTTCTCACAGATAATCTCACTTAATTTGTGCTTTTTAATTTTTTCTTGATTCAAATTATATTTTGTTTCCTTTGTTCCATTGATTGACAATTACTTTCTTCTCTTTTATGGTAACACTTTCCCCCAATTCATTCCATTCACCCTAAAGTATCCTATTGAAAATAGAAAATAGAATATTTCTATAGGTACTGTCTGGCCTAAGCATCATTTCTTACTTTTTTGAAGTTGTCTACCCTTGAATTTCTACTTACTTATCTTGACCTCACTCAGGAAAACACTCGTTCACTCTTTCACTAAACATTTTTTAAGGACCTGGTATTTGCTAGTCACTGTGGTTGGCATTGGGGATAAAAACCAATTGTGTTTTTCACAATATTAGGATAAAACATTTAGATAAAATAATATAATTTTACTTGATGACATCTATCTTTCTGTCTTTCCAACCAGTAAGTGTAAGTCTTACAGAGATAGTGAGCAGTGGTTATGGACTCCATTTGGAATGGTACTTATGGATTCCTGAATGAGATAATAATTGAATAGAATCATAAAGTTAATGAAAAATTGTTTCTTCATCATGAGAAAGTAAGGTCTTTATAAGAGGAGAAGGCAAACTTTGAAGAAAGCAATGTGTTTTGATAAATGGATTTAGATTGTACCAAAAAGCAACTAATTCTGAGAACTATTTAGACAGCCGATGAACAACTTCAACAATAAAGTGAGAAGAAAGAGAAGATTAATGAAGGGTGATTCTTGGCTTCCTGTTGCAACAGAGCTGTCTTATGACTCTGGAAATGCTAAAGGAGGGATTTCTTTTTGAAGAATATTCCATGTCCATGCACATGACTTCTGTGATTGGAATGGACAACCCAAGTAGAATTTGGGTTCTTAGAGCTCAGATGCACATATGGAAATCATCACGGCAAAATATGCAACAGTCCCTTACCAGCTCTTTGGAAATGGATAGAAGTCAACCGCAAAGTCAGAAGACCTCTTTGATTTTCTTGACTCCTTACAACTTATAGCTCTAACCCAATATGGAAGCTCTACTGTGTTCTTGTGGATTTCATGTTGTTCTTAATTCGCACTAAAACCATTTTTCACCAGAGTCATTGTGAGGTGAAATGATCTTGAACTTCCCTGTGCAACTCAGAATTTGTGAGAAACAAATATGCCAAGCCTCTCAAAACTATAAACCTTAGAATTTAACTGATAAATAATATTTGGTCCAGTTCTTTTAAAAACGGGTCATGTTTTCACAAGAAGCCTATGACTAAATGCCAAGAACTTTCCTCACTCTCCATTGAAACTTCCAGATAAAATGTAGGGAAAAAATTATCCTACAAAATCTCACTAATTGCTCATTACTTATTTATGGTCAAATGCTGAATACTCCTGAATCATACTTCTATTTCTACCACTTTTTTATTGAGCAATAAGATGATCTGGACAACATGTTCTGCCTTGGGAACTCATTTTCTTCATAGACAAAATAAGGGAAATTTGCCTAACTTATTTTTATAACCGTAAATTGTATAATTTATACCTGTGTATTTTGCAAAGCCTTCATTCTATACATCCAATTGGGCTTCTTGATAAGATGGTGTTCAGGTTGGTTGGTTGGGCTAACAGTTTCCTCAAGGAAACTATGAAAGTGTTAAGCAGACAAGGACTCTGACACTGATATGGTAAAAGTACTCTGCTCTGATCATAAAATGGAAGGAAGCCAGGAGTATCCAAAAAGGAAGATAAGGAAAAAAAAATCCCTTCTGAAGGAAGCTATTCTGGGACCTGATGAGCTGTACATCCAAAATCATGCCTGCCCAACAATCATGAGAAGTTTTCAAAGAAGATAGGTCAGCCACCACCCACCTGACAAGTCTCTGAGGAAGTTAGGCGCTGACATGGGGAGAATGTACTAATGACTGTAATCTGTCTCCACCGCAGGAGGCTGTGATGATTACTTCCCGAGAGTGAAGGTTATATAATGGTACGGTGTCCATGACTAGACCGGGCTGAGGACAGTTTTTGTAACTCACGAGAGAAGTTAGATGATACTTCAAAAATACTATGAATTAATGAAATAATTCCAAAATTGAATCCTGATTTTTTAACTAGGAAAAAAGTGTCATTACTTTATTTTGTTTGTTCGATTTACTACAGCAACACACACGAGTACAGCGTGACATTAGCCATAAAGAGAGTCACAGCAAGCTACTATGGATTCACATGCAACCCAAGGTTCTATTGTTGGGATGTTACTAACATTCCTAGTATTAGTTTTCTCCCATGCAAAAGGTACCATGAGACTAAAAACTTTTCAGGTTATTTTTTTAAGAGAGAGAGAGAGAGAATGAGAGAGAGAAGAAAAGAGAATCAATTTTATTTTTTTCATCTGGCTTTGTTTCTTGGACACTTAGTTGTGTATGTGGTGCTGGGGTTTGAACCTGGGTCCTAGTGCACGTCAGGCAAGTGCTCCAACCGCTGAGCCTCCGCTCCAGACTCCTTCTCAGGTTATTAAAGAAATAAAAATTAACAGAAATTGAATGTCAAGAAATTGCAATTTAATATACAGGTAGTCCTATATTTGCTGTTGGTATTATCTCTTTATCATATCTGCCAAAGTCCTCAGTTACACATCAAATGTGTATTTCCAAAAGGCTGTACAATTTGCAAACACTGAAGTTGTGTTAACACACCTAGCCCCCTCAGTCTGAAGGGCAGAATCAGCTAAAACTACAGAAACCCTGTAGAAGAAAAGCCACTGAGACAGATGTTCACATTTGATTTTCACACAGTACTTATTTTCACGCATCCCATGAAAATAAGTGCTCCTTCTACAGCAGCAGATGTGCACGTGGTGGAAATGGAAACAGGAATCTATCATCTCCCAACAACATCCACAGATTGCATCCAACTAATTGATTCTGCTCTTGGTCAATGCACATTTTAAAAGTTTTCTGATCATAAATTTATTGGTGGTATAGATTTGCCAACAGAGAACAAATGGATTAACAGCAATCACTATTGTGTAATACACTTGATGTATTTCTTATTATAAATACCAATTTGCAAATTGAAATTCTGGTTTATATGCAAGATTCTTATGTAAGAGATTAGTGTGAGTTAATCCTCTGAAGTCCATTCTTTTTCAATTGTGCAACTGACATCTGAAAATGTGTCAACTCTTTCAGCCTACGGAATTGATAACTATTCCCTAGAAGATGGTGACATTTCCAAATTACCAGCCTTGTTGGCAGATCTCTCTAGTGGCTGGTCAGACATCTCCAGGCAACGTCCTTCATAAGTGTCCTTTCAAATTTGAACAAAGGTCTCCAGTCATACTGTGAATTAGATAAAAGCTACTATAGTCATTCAGTAGCTCTAGCAAAGCTCATCTTCAGGATTCTAAAGACAGATATCCTCAGAAACAAAGGTAGCTTCATACAACTCATTTCTTCTTTACTATTCTTAAATTCTCTTTACTTCTTCTCTGCAATAGAGTAGAGTTCTGAAACTGGAAATAGAATCACAGCAACACTGAAGTCTTGAGCAAGAATGAACCAGAATAATGGGACCAGGATTCAATTGTCTGGCTTTGACCCTTCCCTACTAGGCCTGTCACAGACATAGTCAGTGTCAGGAAAGAGTGCACCTACACAGCTGGCTTTCCCTTTGTCCGTTACCACATCTTAAACCACATTTCATTCAACTCTGAGTTTTCCCACTGTAAAACATCAGGACAACGAGCAATTTCCAAATGAATTCAGGGGGCATAAACCATTTTTTAAACCCATCTTTGAGCTTGTTTGCATAGTTTGTGTTTCTGTCTATGTGTGTATCAGGGGCTCTGTGTGGAAGTCTGAGATGATATAGTAATGAATTCCCTTCAACTAGCAAAAAATACCCCTTTAAGAGCTATCATTTTACTGCATATTTCTGTGTCTTCATTTTCCCATTTATGAAATAGTAATGAGAGTAACATCTATGAGCTTTTTGTTAGTTTTGTTTCACTTTGAGAAATACCTGATAAAAACAACTTAGAGGAAAACATGTATTTTTGGCTCATAGTCTCATTGGCTTGAGTCAATGGTCAGCTGGCCCTGTTGCTTTGGGCCTGAGGTGAAGGAGAACATCATGGCAGAAGACTGACAGAGCAAAGGCTGCTCAGTTCACCACAGCCAGGAAGCAGACAGACGGGACTAGGGGAAAGTTGTAACCTTCCAGGGCGTGTACCCAGGGACATACTCCTAAGCCTACCAGCCAGTTGGCAATCATTCATTAAAGGATTAATCCACTGATGAGATCCCTCATGATATACCTCCAAACACACAAGATTTTTGGGGACATTCCAGACCAAAACCATATCAAAGTTTATCAAGAGAAATAAATAAGATGATACTATTAAAGTGCTTACTGTACTGTTTGGCATGTCTGAGCCTTCTTTGGAAACAACTGTAGCAGTTTCTCTCAAACCATTAATGTACCATTACATCCCACTTTTAATGTATTTTCATTATGTCTTCAACTTGATATTATTATATACCTTGTCATTTTCTACTCTTTCCATAGTTGCCACAGTTTTTCCTTCATGGCACATAGCTACTTCTAATGTGCTTCCTAATTCAATTTTAACTTTAATTTTCCATCCCTACACTTTAGATTATTGGTTCAACCATGGTAGAGTCTGTTTGCTCTTGCATCCCCAATGACGAGAACACTGTGATTCCCTAATCAGTGATCACTAAGTACTAGTAGAGCTAATGACAGAAGACACTACTATGGGGCAGGTGCAGTAGGACATATTCTTCCAAATTTGTGCCAAAGGACATTGAAAACCAAAATGGCTTTGTGATTTTCCTAAAGCTACATATCTAGAAATTCCCAGAGCCACTTAGAAAACTAGTGATGTATCTAAGTAAAGTTCCTGAAGGAGGAAACTGTCTATGTTTATCAGATGCAATTTAGTACAGAAAACATTCACATGGAGGACTGAAATGAGAGTCTCCAGACAATGGGAGCCATTGAATGGTGAAGTCATGTACATGGCATGGTGAGACCAGTCCTTATGATTTCTAAGTTAAAATAATCTTCACCCACTGAGATATTTATAACTTAACATTTTTCTTTTTTAGTAAAGAAGAGTTAGGTCTTATACAAATATACACTATGCAATCAATATCACCTTCCAATTTACTCCTGTCTACCATGAGACACATAAAAGAGCATGTGCCTAATGTGTCCTTGGTCACAGGGAGGACAGCTGGCTGGTTACTATTCCTAAACAATGATAAGACTCTTTCAACTCAGGAACCTGCAGTTCACCTGTACCCAGGAACCTCTGCTCCTGGTCCCAACCCACTTAGCAACTTTGTGCAGATTTAAACCTCAGGCACTCACAGGACTCTCATGCAAAAACTCACCAAGACACTGTGCAGGGGTCCAGGCTACAGATTTGGAGCCTGCAGGCACTCCTTGCAGTTCACCTGTGCATATGATCACCGCCCCCAACCACCCTGGCACCAACCTGCTCTGCCACTGCATATGCAGCCATCCAACTGCAGCCTATACCTGCCAGATCCAGATATATTGGGCACATAGCCCCTACGAAGGATTCCAGGTCCTATCATGGTGCACAGGAGGTCCATTCCCACTCCTCACGAGTCCCCAGGACCCAGGAATACACAATGAGAACGTGCTTCTACAATCATCAGACTGTCCTGCACCCATAACAGATTTCAGATCAACACCCTGAAGCCTAGATCCATAAGAGAAACTCAATTCACAGATCTAGATGATTATCAAAAATGAGGAATTAAAACAGAAAATATTCACCTCAAGCCCACAACTCCCCAATTAAGGAACACATGAACAGGGATCAGGATGAAATTTCAGAAATAATTATCAATGATCTGATTACAAAAAGGAACAATGAACTTAAAGAAGATTTAATGAGGGGATTAAGTGAGAAAATTTATGAAATGAAAAATTCTATTATCAAGGAAGTAGATATAATGAAAAGAGAAGTAAAGGAGCTAAAATCTTCAGTCAATCACATCAGAACAATGATGGAAGAATTTAAAAATATACTAACCTCTGTAGAAAACAGGACATCAGCTCTGGAAGAAAGAACTTCTGACAATGAAGATAGGCTGAGTAAGCTTGAGTGCAAGAATGATAATAAGAAAAAACAACTCAAGTAACATGAGCAGTATTTTTAAAATGGAGTGAAATCAAAGGAAACAATGTAAGAGTAATTGGAATACAGGAAGAAATGGAAACACAAGTAAATGGTACAAATGAAGAACATTCTCAATGAAATAATTTAAAAAAATTAATGATAGATTAGGACCAATACTCCAGTACATGGGAGTTGGCAATAATATCCTGAACAAGAATCACACAGCAAAAGAAATAACATCAAGAATTAATGAGTAGGATGATATTAAATTTAAAAAAATTGCTCAGCTGAACAATTGGTCAAAACTGTGAAGAAAAAATCAGAGAATGGGAAATAATCATAGCCTGTGATTCCTCTTTGTAAATATCCAAAATTTACGAAGAACTCAAAAAACTCAATAATAAAAATACAAATAATCCAATCAATAAATGGGCCAGGAGCTTAGGAGAAATTTCTCAACAGAGGAAACTGACCAAACCAATGAATATATGAGAGAATGTTCTAAAATATTAGTGATCAGAGAAATGCAAACAAAAGTACATTAAGATTTCACCTCTCTCCAATCAGATTTTCAAAGATGAAGAATACAAATACCATCAAATGCTGGAGGAGTTGTGGGGAGATAGGGACACTAGCACACTGTTGGTGGGACTGCAGACTGGTGCAGTTTGGAGACTCCTCAAAAATTAGGGATGGATCCCCATACAAACCAGTTAACCCTCCTCTGGATAATTTCCCAGAGAAGTGATAATTAGCACATTACAATGACATAGCAAAATCAATGTTCATAGCAGCTCAATTTACAATAGTTAAAATATGCAATCAACCAAGATGCCACTCACCAGATGAATGGATCCAAAAGCTCTGGTATGTATATACAATGGAGTTCTACTCAGTTATTAGCAGCAACGATACTGCAGCCTTTGAAGATAAATGTATGGCAAAGGAAAAAACCATGCTGAATGAAGTTAGTTAAACCCACTGTGTCAAGGGTTGAATATTTTCCCTCATTTGTGGAGGCTAAAGCTAAATTCAGGCTTGGGTATGAAGGTAGTTAGACTCATGTATTTGACCCACCAAGGACATCAGAACACATAAACTAGGAGAACCATAGACATGTAGAGGGGGAGGGGGGAGAGAGAGAGGCAGAGAGACTGGAGAGAAAGGTAGGGAGCAATCTAGATAGATAATAAACAACACAAAATACTCTTTAAATGCCGCCCAAGAAGTCAAATCATACATATATGATTATATATGTACATATAGATGTATATGTATGTACATATATATGCAGGTATATGTATATACATATATATATATGCAGGTATATATATGGGAGCATTTTACTGTTATAGCAGCATAATATAGAAGAATCAAGAGACTGGGGTGTGGGCAATGTGGGGGTAATTATGGTTTAGGATGAAAAACATATCTTAAAGTTACTTCATATGCATTTATGATTGTACAACAACTCAATTCCTTAATAAAAAAGGGACTTATTTAAAAAATCTTTCCAAAGTTATATGTTTTATAAATACTTCTCTGGGTACTTCCCTTGCCTTCATCTCTGTGCCCTGGCCCACCTGCACAGGTTTCAATTGTATTACCTGGAATACTTCATCATTCATTTCTCAGATTATTTCAGGGCCTCATGTATTTTTATCTTCCTGGAAACTTGTTTATTTTCCTTCATCCCTGTTTTGACAGACTTTACCAGCATTGGTCACATGGTCAGTGGTCCATTATACTGAAACTCTCAAGGACTAAGCACTTTTCTCACTGTAGATAAAGCAAAACCAAAATTGTCTACATCTTTGGAAATGTGCAGACATTGTCCTTGTTGGGCTTTCAAAGCATGAAACTTTCTTTAGCTTTTATAATATGTGGCATTATAATTCATTTGAAATGCATATAACATTTACCCCTCAAAGTTACTTGTTTTTTGAAAACAAATTAGATCCAGTTCTGATACTCAAAGCATTCTATTTTAGTGGGGCACTCAGGAGCCTTCGGACTTCTCCCTTATAGTCAATTGGTAGATTTTTGTCATTTCTAGAGCTGGGCTAGATGTACTTAGTATCTATTGGGAGGTAGCAGACTCCCCACAAACATCAAAGCTACTCTCAGTTGTCCTTGGGATTTATGTAATTACCTCTTATGAACTGCTCATAAAATCAAGCCTTCAGAAATCAGCTTCCCCATGTTCACCAGAAAGCTCTATATTGCTGATGTCAGATGTGTCCCAACTCAAGAACTGATCCATGCCTTTGAGGAGTGTCATTTCCATTGCCAGAGGCCAAACTCAAAATTTCTAGTGAAAGCAGCATTCCTAATCTTTTCTTCCAAAAATTATCCGAGCACTTATTCCCATGTCGTGAGAAAGCAGTAAATTCCCCAGAAACACACACACACACACACACCACTGTTTTTAGCTGATAAACATGTTGGAGCACATGCCTCCTCCCCATCTCCTCATCTCCTATTCTTTCTGTGTGACTCGTTGGTAAGTTATTTCTCTTTATGGTACTTTAATCTTTTTTAATCCCATCCCATTGATTGTAATCATTCATGATATACCTTTCTAATAATTACAGCCAGCCAAAGGTGGAAAGTCACCTTTTCAATAATCCTTTCTCAGTCACTTTGACACCCAAGGACACTCCAGCCAAATTTCATGGCCTTTGCTCATTCTTCTACTCATTGACTAATCCCACTGGATCAATAGCTGATAGAGGTAGGAGAACAGACTAGGTTAATGAGGTTCAGGTGAACATTCCAGAACAAGTGCTGTATGCACATAATCATACATTATTTCACTTAGTTTTCATAGGACTTTTGATGTAATGTTATTACTGACTTCGTAATTTAGTAATTCAGATGAAAAAATGAGGCCCTATGAAATTCAGATATTTTTCCAAACTTAAGGAAAATGACATTGGAAGGTAGAACTGATATTGTAAGCCCTGAGCTATATGATTCAGTAGTCTATTTTTTCACTGAACACTTTTTTCTACCTATGACTCATTTCTACTGCATTCTCTGCAGTGACCAATACTTAATGTACCTTCATCAAATATTTTTTACTGAATTTAGTTATATAATAGCAAGAGGGTGATAAACTGTGCCTGTTACCTAGAGACTGGTGTTTCCTGAGAAATGGAAGTTCTAGGGCTAAACCAGGAAGCTCCAAAGACAGGTAGGTTGCCCTGGAATGAAGGTAGAACAGGGCACACTGCTCCTCTCAACACTAGCATCTGGTGTAGCTCTGTTGCTATATTAGTTCACATGGGCACTGATAAGTAAATGGAACACAATAGGTTATTAGATGTTAAACATTTGCTTTGAAAGTTAAAGAAGTTATTTCACAGGCAAAAGTAAGACATTTTTTCATTTCCTATACATCTGTATTTTATTTAAAAATATGATAAAGTTCTAATTCACTAGTACTCAGAGAAATACAAATCAAAACTACATTAAAATTTCACCTCACTCCAGTCAGATTAGTAAAGATGAAGAATATAAGCAATAACAGTTGGTGGAGTGGTTCTGGGGAAATAGGAACACTAGTATACTGTTGGTGGGACTGCAGACTGGTAAAGTCAACCTGGAAAGCAGAGTGAAGACTCCTCAAAAACTTAGAGATGTACCTACCTTAAAACTCAGCAATCTCTCATCTGGGCATTTTCCCAGAAGAGCCAGAATCAGCACATTACAGTGACACAGCAAAATCAATGTTTACAGCAGCTCAATTTACAATTGCTAAATTATGGAATCAACCCAGATGCCCCTCACTAGATGAATGAATCCAAAATCTGTGAAAAATATATACAATGGAGTTCTATTCAGCTATTAAGAAGAATGATATTATGGCCTTTGAAGGTAAATGGATGGCAATGGAACAAATCCAGAGAGTCAAGGGTCAAATGTTTCCACTCATTTGTGGAGGCTGGAGTAAAATCCAGGCTTGGGTGAAAGGTCAAGCTCATGTATTAGACTCATCAAAGTCAAAGTTAAGCATAATCTAGGAGAACCACAGACATTTAAAGAGGGGCAAGAAGAGATAAGAGAGAGGGGAGAGGGACAGATTATATGGAGGGATCAAGGGGAAAAATTGATAATGTAGCTTACTCTTTACTGCCCCAAGAAGGCAAATAGTACTTATGCAATCATTTAATTTTGGAAATTGCACAATCATATATATACATATATGTATATGTGTGTATATGTATATACATATACACACACATACACACGTATACACGCACACACACATATATAAAGACATTTGTTCTAGAGTCAAGATACTGGGGTTTGGGTGATGTGGGCATAATTCTGGATTTATATTTGTTCTAGAGTCAAGACACTGGCATATGGATTATGTGAGCATGATTCTGGATTAGGATCAGGGGTGTATATTATTACTACATATGCATTTATGATTGCACAACAACATAACTCCTCAACAACATTTTTTAAAAGTATGATAAAGTATCTATGTGCCTTTGTAGGCATGCATAAAATATAAATGCACATTTATTTTCC
Source organism: Aplodontia rufa (assembly GCA_004027875.1). NCBI lineage: Eukaryota > Metazoa > Chordata > Mammalia > Rodentia > Aplodontiidae > Aplodontia > Aplodontia rufa. Next base: position 18,354 of record PVKS010034923.1, read on the forward strand.
TGTGCTATTCTGATCATCATAACTTACAATGTAATCAGGAACGATATCATATCAAAGGAGAACCATTTAGAAGTTCCTCAGCTCCACTATGTAACACCAGAAAAGAAGCACGTACTCTCAATCAATGATGGCAACACACGTGGAACATGTGCTTCTAAATTTCTATAAGCACTTTCATGTCTAGTATTGTGATAGTTCCTCAAAAGAGGTGTTCCTTTGACCTATACCTTATTTCATGCTTTTAGATGTACTGGATGGTTTTTATTTTACTAAGCACACCCCAAGTCTGCTGCTAAAGAAACTGGAACTGAAGACACTAATCATTGCTGCCATCGTAGATAGCAGGGGCAGAGTGAAGCAGTAGGAACTCCTTCCACAGTGCCAAGCTTCCCTATTTAGCCAAAAAGGGAATGTCGAACTGACATTCTGCTTTTGGCATCTTTTTCCACTCCAGTCAGTCGCTGTGTTCTGACATTTCAGGACTTGAATCTGTGATCATGTTTCCTAGGTAGAACAGCATGAACATTCTTCCTGGTCAAGAGTGCCCATAGCAGTACCCAGAAATTCTGTTTCCCTTTTCTTCTATCCCAGTTTCTCCACAGTATCCAGCTTAGCATTTCTTCATACTGTCTAAGTTTCTCACCCTGACATCAGGCCCCTTGTTCTTAGCAGATGACCTAACTTCAAAATCCTTAGCAGGAGGAGAAAGTATTGGGTAAGAACTAGGTCAGCAGCAGGCCACACAGGTGGTAAGCACTGCTTTATATTAGATTGTCTCTTCGGTCTTCTTCCATGACCTCCTTGGGAGAAAGCCAATTCCTTACTAGATCTTCAAGTTCTGTATTTGATGGTGCCTTCAGACTATAATCTTCTCATGTTTTTCTTTCTTTTTTTGTAATTAACTCCCTCCACTTGATTCCATTTTTTATGTGTTCCAAGAAACAAGCAAACAAGCCATCAAGAAAGTAAGCTGCAATCCAAGCTTGTTCTAGAAATCTGCTTTAGGGATTTATATGCACACGCACTTGTGTGAAACGGTGCTGGAAGCAGGTTATCTTTGTAGTGTATTGCAAATAGAGAAAGAGTGGAAGAAAGTTGCAGTCCCTGAGGAGAGAACTGGCTGAATAGTGCAGTGAGGGAACTTGAGGCTATGGAAAAAATCCAAAGGCACCACTTCGCCAGCTGATGCGGAACCATTTCCAAGATATATTTGGAAATGAAAAAAACAGCAACGCGAAAGCAAGGAACAGAACGAATGAGACAACCCCTGATAGGACAAGAGTGAAAGATAAGTACCTACATTTTTTCGTTTATAGTATGAATAGAAAAAAATTAGTGAGTGTACATAAGAAACAAAATAGAGGACATCAAAGTGGGATTAAGATAGCAACTGGGCAGGGACAGAGGGGCCATGGGCAGAGATATCTCTTTGAAGGCTGGAATTGGGTTTTGAATTTTGTGCATGCATTATTGATCTTTACATTAGATTAAAATACCTCATTTCCATATGCTATTTAGTATTCCAGACCCCCTACTTGTTTTATGTCCCCAATTTTTGACAGAAGTATAGTACTGTCAGTTCTCATCTCCCTTTCTTTCTCTCCTCTCCTGGTTTTCGACTCCCAGCCCCTCCATGACAGTGCAGGTGACTTTATCCACCTCCCACTTGTTAAATCCCATGGCCGCCTCTCAAGCCATTTGCATTAAGCTATGCACAGTGTTCAACTGCCCGCTGACTTTCCCTCTTTAGAATGCTCCTTTCCTTGACAGCATGGTGAATGGTTTCCCTGGCATTCCCATCTAGGTCTTCTTTGTGGATTTGAAATAGATGTACCAGACTTGAACAAGCAGGGAGGTGTCAGCTACATCTAGGTGAATGTAAGTGCTTATTGCCTGAGGCATGTGACACCAAAATGTCATCTCAGGATCCATTCCCTCAGAATTTCCCTTCCATGTCATTGGGTGCAAGTTAACACTGATGACTCACACATCAATAGTTCCAGCCCAAGTCTCACCCCTAACTCTAAATTCATATGCAATGACCTATTTGCCACCTCTATTTTATGTTACTATGGGCATCTCAATCTAAACATGTCCAAATACACACTCTCGATTTCTCCCCATCTGCATTTTCTTCT
>PVKS010034924.1:0-20491 GCA_004027875.1 Aplodontia rufa
ATCAATTTTGATTAAGTTGGTCTTAAACACCTGGCAGGAGAGTATAACCAAACTCAATCCTCCATGGACATTTACCAACAAAGGCAATGGCTTTTTTCTAAATGCCAGTTTTAGAGGGGGTTCCCCTAATCTGATTTGTTCAGAACACCCTCTCTAAGAAGAAACAGGCCATTTTCTATCCATGGTGGTCAGACTCTACTTAGCCTCCTCACTCACTGCCTTCAAAATGGGGGCAGGAGGATGAGGTCAGTCTCTGCCATTCAGAGGCTAGAGCAGCAACCAAGAGGCAATGGAAACATCCGCTGCCTCCCTGACCTCCCTACAAAGACAAATAACATCTGTCACCTGAGTTTCATTACAGGACCTCCAAACACTCGATCTCCTGATGATGAACAAAGGCTGCTACATCAGTGAAACTGGGCTGATGGAGATGAACATCAGAACTCTCAGACATCTGAACAAGAGGCCTAAGCAACCTGACCCTTGGCCAGGATGGCTAAATTCCACACTTGTCACCTGGCTAACCCCCAACCTTACTCCCATATTAATGATAAGACTCCTTCTAATGACTGCTCCCTGTCTCTTCAGGTTCACCTGAAATTGCATAAGCAAGGTTGCTGAAGTAACATACAACTAAAGGCCCTTGCACCCTTACAACCGCCTCCCATGGAGCCAACACCCAAACCTTCCCCTCCCCATGCCATCCCATAAACAGCACAAATTAACCGGATTAAAATATACGCCCTATATAACCAAAAAGGTCAAAATGGTAGGCCGGCTGGGGGCATGGCTTCAGCTAGCCCGCAAGTCACAGCATCATGGCCCCTGGCTAGGGGCATGGCTTCAGTCAAGACACTGAGGCTAAGGGACAGGCCAAAGGGCAGCTTGCCCACAAGAAAAAACAGCCAATCGGGATGCTAACGGACAAGCTTCAGTGGATTGATGGATCCACCAGCCAGTCTCTGAAGGACCAACCCCATAATGAACTTCCAGTTAGCCAGGAAAACCAGCTGCCTGGCAAAGGTCCAACACCATTTTCTCTGCCTGCTGTTCTGGCTGTCCATCACTTCCCATGCCGGCCCTCATTATGGCGGCGCAGGTGAAATTGGCCCAAGAGCCACAAATCTGGTGCCGACATCAGTTCTCTGCTAAAAAGTGCCCTCACATCCATGGCCTTGTCCTTGGCCTCCCTACAAAAACGGGTTACCTCTCTGGCCCAGGTAACTCTCCAAAACTGCAGAGCGTTAGACCTCCTTACAGATAAAAAAAAAAAAAAAGGTACCTCTGTGTTCTTACAAGAAGAATGTTGTTATTATGTCAATGAATCCGGCCTAGTAGAATGTTATCAAAGTCAATGATTTGTCAGCAAGGTTGCAGAGCATCTCTAACAGCTCCCCATTCTCCCTCTGGTTTCAATCTCCCCTTCTTACTTGGGTATGGCCAATTTTAGGACCATTATCTATCTTCCTGCTTACCTCTTCCTACCCTGTATCATAAAATTCATTCAAAACCAGGTTAAAAAAATCACTAATCAAACTTTTAACCAGCTTCTCCTCAGGGACTACCAGCTACTGGTGTCGGAAGACCCCAGCACTTCGTCCAGAAACCAGCTCACAACATGCTGACCACGACCGATTCATGAAAAGCATTCCTGAAAACCCTTCACCAAGATGCCTGGCTCATCCCACCCACCTGCCACATAGACAACTGATGGAACACAATACAGAATCTATGGCTCCAGGGAACTTTTACAGACCTTAATCCACAAGAAATACTTGCCTTTTTGGTGCTCTTATGGGGTTTCTTAACTGTATTCCTCCCAGACCTTCCCTCACTACACCCCCTTCCAGCAGGAAGTAGCCAGATCGAACGATGCCCCTCTCCCATATATAAAACAAAAAAAGGGAGGAATGTAACCCCCTCTGTTATCAAGGGACCTCCCAAACTTCTCTTCCTAGCTCTAATCTTCCTGGTTCTAATCTTCCTGGCTCTAATCATCCCGGCTCTAACCTTCCGGGCTCTAACTTTTCCACAGGCATAAGCATACACCCAACAACCTACTTTCACCCTGTCCTTGGGGCAGAGAACCAATCAGTATCTGCCCTCTGCTCCTAACTACCCCAACCCCCATGAAAATCCCCTATAAATGCTCTTGTACACCCGCAATAAGGGGGAACTCATCTCCGATGATTGGTTTTGGTCTCGGTGCGCCGGATTATTCCTTTCAGTACTCATTTCAAAACATATACTTATATCAAAACACTACACTATACATCTTAACTACATATTTTATCATTTTTATATTCCAATAAAGCTAAAAAAATTAAACTTAGAATAGGCAAAACAGTGCATACAGTGGCACTGACCTGCAATTCCAGCAACTCAGGAGGCTGAGACAGGAGGATCACAAGTTTAGGTCAATCTCAACAACTTAGCAAACTCCCCAGCAATTCAGCAAGACCCTATCTCAAAATTCAAAAAAAAAATAAATAAAAATAACAAGGGCTGGGGAGGTAACTGTGGTAAAGTGCCCTTGGTTTAATACCCAGTACCCCACCCCCACAAAAAAAGGCGGGGGCAAAAGAATTTGGATGTTACCGGAATAGATGTGCAAATAGCCAATAAGCACGTTAAAAAAAAAAAACTCAATGCCATTGGTCATCAGGGAAATGCAAAATTAAAATATAAAGGGATATTTCTGAATACCCATCAGAATGGTTAGAATTTAAGACTGGCAATTTCAAGTGTTAACACTGCTGGAGGAAGTAAAATGATACAGCACTTTGGAAAATAGTTTAGCAATTTCTAATAAAGCTAAATATACTTTCATGAAAGTTGGGAGAATTAAAATGGAGTCACTTGTGTTAACTCTAACAAAAAGTAAATTTAAAAACCAAAAGGTTGTATATCCAGAATCTATACACATTTTATATTATTTTTTTAAAAACTTGTATGATTGTTCAAAAACAAAAAAATAAAAATTAAAAAAAAAACAAGAGGTTGGAGATTCACAATGGCAGATTAGAGACGCTGCTTTTCTAGCTGCTCAGCACAAGATTCAAACAGCAGTAATACTGTTTTACAGTGAGGTGGGTAAAGAGTGAATTCACTAAAATTTAATATTGGATTGTAAGAGTGTCTTAGAGACTCAGAAACTGGGTGAATTAAACAAAGAAAAAAGTACATTGTAACCAACCTAGTTGCTGCAGCAGCAGAGGGGAGGGATAACAGAAATACTGCAAACAGATTTGATATGAAAACTACCTGAGATCAGAAAAGCAGCCTGAACTTAGCTGATCCAGAGTCTGCACCACAGACTGGTGTTTGAGAAGTGCTCTGTATTTCTCAACTGGCAAGCGGAAAGCTGAGGGGGCTGTCATCTTGAGGTGGCCTTGCTGCAGCAGCCTGCTGTGGAGCCTGGGAGATCATAGAAAACATTGCTGTATTGCTGAGGCAAGTGCCTACTATGTGGTTTAGGATGTACCCAGCAGAATGCAAGTGAAACAGGTACAGAGAAGATTATACCCAGGGGAGATTCAAGTTAGAAAAATGAAAGGGATTCCAACTCAGCTTCTCCCTTGATTCTGATGGCTCACATGACCAGCTGAAGAATGTTGGGAATCTGAACAGGTGGGTATGAATACACTCAGGAACTGACCCTGGGAGGGCTGTGTTTGTGGGCAGCACAGTGTATGGAGATTGGCTCCCCAGTTCAATGGACAGAATTCCTAGAAGACTCCCAGCAGAGACTAGCAATGGCTGGGCAGTAGGGGTGTATTGATGTAATCTCTCCAGAGCACACACCACCCAACAAAGATCCAAAGGCCAGAACTCCCCTCAGAAGTTTGCAGCAGCCACACCCTGAAAGTGGATTAATTTGGTCCTTGCAGACAAAACTCCAACTGACAGTACTTCCCATTCCATCTTATTTTATACTAGAGAGAAGGAAAGCTTAGAGCTATTTCAACCAGCTGTGTCTCAGGCCATACCAGCTGGCAGCTCAGTGAGCAATACAAAGAGGAAGAGGTTAACAACCCCCAGGCCTTGCTCACTCACTCTCTCAGTACACAGCTCTAGAAGAAACAAGAAACGGAAAGGACAGTTGAACACTGGTAGTGAATATCCATTCTTATCAATTATTTGGCCACCTCCATGGGTACAACTCCTTCATTTTTCATTAAGAATTGTTTTTCTAGGGATTGGGGATTTAGCATAGTGGCAGAGTGCTGGCAGAGCATGTGCAAGGCTCCAAGTTCAGTACTCAGCCCTAAAAAAAAAAATCATTTTTCTGTGAGGGGTTCCTTTTTGTTTTTGCATGGTGTGTGTGTTCCTGATGTGCTGATTGGTTCGTGGATATATATACATATACATATTTTTTCTCATTTTTAGCATTTTAACTTAGTTATTTTTCCTTATCTTTTAAGGTCTAGGGTTTTTGGTATGATTTTGTTTTTGTTTTTCTTGTTTCTCTCTCTCCTTTCTTCCCAGCTAACAGTCAAGCTTTCTTGTTCTTATTCATTCTCTCTCCCTTTACTTTGTTTTTCCTATTTTTTCTCCTCCTTCCTTACAAAATCATCTGCTACCTCTCTTTTGCATTCTCTGTTCACTTTTTGAATATTGTAAACTCTCTACCTTCCTATCACATTTTCATTTCTCTCAACTATATTTTTATCATCTTTTAGAACCAATGGTTTATATAATTCCGTCCCCCAACATTCAAGTTGTTGCAATTATTACCGCAGAGGATGGCATAGTTGACACCTGTTGTTTGCTTCAAAGGCAAATGTAGTTCATCATTATTTATTGCTTTTGCTGTTGATAATGGCTATATCACCATTCCTATTTTTTGTGGTAACTGATGTTGTAGATGTCATAGTAGGACCTGGATATTTATTTTAATACTATATATTGTATGCATTGATTGTTACTACTGATTATTTTCCCCTATCCTGTGAGGTGCTGGGAACCTACCAGTACACTATACCTTCACAGGGTAAAGACTCTGCTGCTGAACTAAACTCAGCCAAAAGATAGCACACCTTGCTCCACACACAAAATTAACAATTTTCAAACTTCAGCCATATTTTAATACAAAGAACAGTAATGACAAAAACTCAAAACAACACTCTGGCCACAAGCAGGGATGGCTAGGGGTCGGCCCTCGGGTCCCACTCATGTATATCCATTACTATAGCAAAAAGACAAAAAGAGAGAGAAATTAACACAAAGGCTGTGGATAGCACACCTATAACCTAGGTCACTCTAGGGGCACTTTGGCAAGAGAAGGCTATGCCTTAAAACGGTCCACACAAGAGTGGACGAGAAGTCCATCCCAAGATGCATAAGCCCATCACGGGAATACAAGAAATATGAGGAAACAAGGTAACATGACACCTCCTAAAGTTCATAATTCACCAGCAACTTACCACAAGATATTTAAGTGGACAAAATAACAGATAAATTTTCCAAAAGAATGATTACAAAAATGATCCATGAATTCCAAAAGAACACAGAAAAACAACTGCATGAATTAAGGAAGTCAGCACAGTAGATGAATGAGAAATTCAATAAGGAAATAAAGTTACTGAAAAAGAATCAAACAAAAACCTTGGAAATGAAAGACACAATAAATCAAATAAAATGTTCAATTGAAAGTCTCTTTAGGATAACCTCTTTAGGGAAATAATAACAGAAAATTTTCCAAACCTTGAGAATGAGATGGAAATTCAGACACAGGACACATTCAGAACCACAAACAAGATCAGAAAACAACCTCTCCACAACACATTCTAATTAAAAGACCTTATATACAGAACAAGGATAAAATTTAAAAGCCTTAAAGAAACACATCAGGTCATATTTAGAGGTAAGCCAATCAGAATTACTTCTGATTTCTCAGCACAAACTCTAATAGCCAGGAGGGTTTGGATTGATGTGTTTGAAATCCTAAAAGAAAATTACTGTCAACCAAGAATGCTATATTCAGCAAATCTACCCTTAAATCAGTGAGGAAATCAAAACCTTCCACGATACGGAGAAACTAAAAGAATTTATGGCTAGTAAGCTGGCACTCCATGCAGAAGAAATAAAAACAAACTCCAGAGCTCACAAATGAATAAATTTCATTTGAAGAGTAGCTGAGCAAATGAGAAATAGGACCAAATTAAACATTAAAAATAAATCAAAAGGACAGGAATTAATAAACATCTTTCTATAATAACACTGAATGTACACAGCCTCAACTCTCCAATTAAAAGTCATAGGCTGGCAGAATGGATTTAAAAATAAGACCCAAATACACGTTCTTTGCAAGAGACTCGCCTTACAGGCAGAGACATACACAGGCTGAAAGTAAAAGGATGGAAATTGATATACCATGCAAGCAGAGCCCAAAATAAGCAGGAGCAGTTACTCTCATATCTGACAAAGCAGACTTTAAATCAAAATTAATCAGAAGAGATAAAGAAGGTCACTTCACACTCATAAAGGGAACAATCCAATGAAAAGATACAAAAATAATAAATATTTATGATCCAAATATGGGTGTAACTAATTAAAAAAAGAGACACTACTTGAATTAAAATCTCCAATAGACTCAGAACAGTAATACTGGGAGATTTCAACACACCACTCTCACCATTAGATAGATCATCCACACATAAATTCAGTAAAAGCCCTTTGGACCTGAAAAATATTACAAATCAAATTGACCACACAAACATCTATAGAATATTTCATCCAGCAACAGATAAATATACTTTCTTCTCAGCAGCTTATTGAACTTTCTCCAAAATAAACCATATTTTAGGCCAAAAGGCAATTCTTAGTAAATATTAAAAAAATGATATTCTTCCTTGCATATTATCAGATCATAATGGAATAAAATTAGAAATCAATGCCAACAAACCATACAGAAACTATATAAACACATGGAGTTTGAACAATACACTTTTGAATGATGAATGGGTAATAAAAGAAATTCGGGAAGAAATTTAAAAATTATTAGATTCAAATGAGAACAGTGATAACAACCTACCAGAACCTCTGGGACAATATGAAGGCAGTTCTAATGGGAAAACTTATAGCTAAGAGTGCCTACATAAGAAAATCAGAAACATCCCAAAGAGACAACCTAACAATGTATCTCAAGGCCCTTGAGAAAGAAGAACAAACCAATTCTAAGTCCAGTAGAAGGAAAGAAATCATTAAGAACAGATCCAAACTCAATGAAATCAAGAGTAAAAAATACACAGGATCACAGAAATGAATAGTTGGTTCTTTGAAAAGATAAACAAGATACTTAGTCAAACGAACCAAAAAAGAAAAAAAGAAAAATGTCCCAAGTAAATAAAATTAGAGATGAAAAAGGAGAAATCACCACAGACATCACAGAAATCCAGCAAATTATTAGGGACTATTTTGAAAACTTAATACTGTAACAAATTTGAAATTCTAGAAGAAATTGATACATTTCTAGATACATACAATATACCAAAATTGAATAGAGGACACAGAAAATCTAAACAGACCAATAACTAGTAATGAGATAGAAGCAGTAATAAAAAGCCTTCCAACAAACACACACACACACACACACACACACACACACACACACACAAAAAGGACCAGATGGATTATTTGTTGAATTCCACAAAACCTTTAAAAAAGAACTAATGTCAATGCTCCTGAAGATATTCCATGAAATAGAAAGGGATGGAAATTTCCAAATTAATTCCATGAAGCCAGTATCACAGACCAAAACTAGATAAGGACACATCAAGGAAAGAAAACTACAGACAGATATTCTTGATGAAATTAGATGCAAAAATTATGAATAAAATACAAGCAAATATATTCAACAACATATTAATAAGATTGTACATCATGGGGTCTGGAGTGGTGGCTCAGCAGTTACGGTGCTTGCCCGGCATGCACGAGTACACGGGTTCGAACCCCAGCACCCACGTACACAACTAAGTGTGGGAGCAACGAAAGCTGTGTGAAAAACTCAAAAATTGATTCTGTCTCTCTCACACTGTCCTTCTCTCTTAATTTAAAAAAAAAGATTGTATATCATAACTCAGTTGGTTTTATCCCACAGATACAAGAATGGCTCTACATACACAAACCAATAAATGAAATTCATTCCACATAAGGACAAAAATCAATTATTTATCATAGATGCAGAGAAAGTCTTTGAAAAAAACTGAACACCCATTCATGATATAAACAATGAGAAAACTAAGGATAAAAGGAACCTACCTCAACAGCTAAAGACCATACATTAAAAAAAAAAATCTAATACTAAATGGGGGAAAACTGAAAGCATTTCCTTTAAAATCTGGAACAAGATAAGGATGTCCATTCTCACCACTATTTAATACAGTGTTGGAAATTCTAGCCAGAACAATTAGGCAAAAGAAGGAAATATAGGGGATAAAAACAGGAAAGGAAGAAGTCAAATTACCACCATTTGCAGAAGACATGATCCCATACTGAGAAGACCCAAAAAAAACTCCACCTTTATATATATCTACAAAACACTAATTTTTAAAAAAATTAAATAAATAGAAGATTAGAATATGGGGAATAGAGGGAGGGAGGAAGAGAGGGAAAAAGAAAGTACTATGTCAAAGTGAACCCCAATATTATGTATAACTATAATGCACTAATGAACACATTTTTTAAAAATTCTGACTAAACATCAAACAAGGGTGGAATTTTCTGATCTAGCCCTCAGTGCATACCTTACTTGAAGTCCAACAAGGACTAAGAATAAATAACCACACATTATCTTACACTCTTTCTTAAAAGATCCTATATTTAAACTGGGCATTGAGGAACATGGCTATAATTCCAGTGACTTGGGAGGCTGATGCAGGAGGATCACAAGAATGAAGCCAGCCTCAGCAGTTTGATGAGACTGTCAACAACTTATAAAGACTCTGTCCAAAAATAAAAATTAAAAAAGGACTGGGGATGTAGCTCAGTGGAAAAATACCCCTGGGTTCAATCCCCAGAACAACAACAAATATGAGCCTATATCCAATTCACCTAGCAGCAAAAACACCCTACTTCAGCCCTGCTCTCCTAGCTACTCTTGTGTTCTCAGGCCTCCCCACTCTAAGTAGTAGACACCATATATAAAGAATTCCTAAGTGGCAGCCTCCACCATGGCTTCATTGTTATCTACAAATTGTAGCCAGAACATTCTAGATGTTACATTCTTAAAACAGCAAGTACTCTGAGAGCTAGGATAAATCAATTGTGCAATATTCTTAGACTTCACAGGCATAAAAGGAAAGTCCACATGCTCAGAGTCCAAAAAGTAGAGCGATGTCTTTGGCTGAAAAAATGTAACCAAAAGAGTATCAGAAATAGTGACTGGAAAAGCAAGTTGAGGCAGGCTGCACGGGGGTGGAATCAGGTGAGGTAGGTAAAGAACAAAAGTCAATGAAGGACATTGATAAAGATAAATCACAGCAGTAGAAGAAACAGGAAAGGTGATGCTCCAAAAATGAAGAAAGAGAGACAGAATATTCTTGTAAATAATGAGCAAGATAATAAAATAATTTTATAAAGTTACAATGAAACCATAGTAACTGGAAAAGAATAGATAATAGAAATCGATATAACTAAACAAATAACTTAGAAACAGATCCTTATGTATTTTTAATTGACATATGGACTGTCTGCTACACAGTTATATGTAACTATTTTATTTTATTTTATTTTATTAGAAAAGAAAGTGAGACAGAGAATCGATTTTATTTATATTTTCACCAATTTTTGACTTTACTTCCTTCACTTTTGGAGACATGTTGAGAAAGTCTTTGCCTACTCCCAAATGTTGAAGTATTAGACCTAATTTGTCTTCTATCTGTTGCAAGGTAGCTGGTTTTTGTTTTTCTAACACTTAGTTATGTATGCGGTGCTGGGGTTTGAATCCAGGTCTGTGTACATGCCAAATAAGCATTGTAACTGCTCAGCCACTACTCTAGCCCTTCCTACTGTTTTTTAAATCACCCCTATCTTAACAAAGAAGGAGGTAAAGGGATCCACTAAAAGGATCATGGGGAGGAAGTAATGTAGGAGGCCTGAACAGAATGGGAAAGGTTTGAAAAACCTGCTGAACAGGTCTTAGAAAGCAATAAGGAAAGAAATTGTCAGGCATTATTCAGATCTTACATACAGTTGAATATCATAAATCTGTAGAGAAAATCTAAGGTACACCAGTAGGTGATATGTGTTAGCACCCAACAGCCTGACAAAATAAGCAAAGACAATGGAGTTAGATTGACAGCAAGTTTGGAACTGGCAGGGAAGGTGCAAGGAAAGTGAAGAGTCTAAGGACACAAAATGGTTCCAATAAAGGACTAAAGGTGTGCACAGAAGAGAGAAAAAGAATCCTTCTAGAACTTCTCCTAGGCCCAAACTTTATGTAATATGACAGAAAGGATATTTTTACAGCCAATTTTTTTTTAGACAAGACCTTACACTCTGTACTCCACTGCTATAGAAAAGAGGGGCTTGTTAACAGTAGCAATGCAACTTTTCAGGTAAAAGAAAATAACAATATAGAATGCACCAGGAACTATATATCAATGTCTGGCTATTTTTTTAATCTTCACAATAAATCTTTTAGGCAGAGATCCTTAAACTTCTCAGCATGCCAACCAAGGTTCTTAGAAGGTGTCAAAAGTCCAAGGACACAGAGCTCCTCTATAATGTAGTTCAGATTTGAACTCAAGTGTGATCGACTAAAAAATTCATTCTCAATTAGTTTCACTGGGCCACACTGACTTCACCAGAAATAGCTAGGAAATATGGAGAAAAGGAAAATCAGATTTCTGGTAGAACAAGGGGATACAGGAAATATGCTAAAAAAGAATTAAGGATATAAGAACATTTCTTAGAACAGAACTAAAAAGAGTAAGATAAAGATAATGTGATTAGAAGCTAGCAAATAATAAGCAATAAGTAGCTATAAATATTGTCTGATGGTTGGAGGAGTGTGTGCATTGGAGGGAAGAGCTGGATGGAGAAGGAAGTGAGAGGAAGAAAATGAGATTAGGCCATTCACTATCATTATCTGTGACATCTCTTAAAGGAGGTAGAGTGGGAGGCCAAGATTAATATAGACTGAGTCTAGACAAAGAAAGTCACAGTGCCTGGCAGAAGGAGGTTACTCTCATTGCAGTCCTAATCCAGTTCTCTTCTGCCTGCTTTGGGGAATGATCTTGGTGACTTGGCTCACTCTTCTTTGACATGCTTATATTACTGATGACAATCACAAAGCACCATAATTAAGGCCCACAATATATTAAATGTGTGATGACAGAATTAAGGCTAGACATGAAAGAAGTGGAGAGAGGGGAAGACTGACAGACTAGAAAAATAAAGACAAAATAAAGAACAGATTTATTTTTAAAATGCATAGCCTAACAGCAGTTCTACTCCTAATCTCATCTTAGAAGAATTAATATATCTATAATATTAATACCTGTATTTTTATAAAACTTACTGTTTGCCAAGCACAACTATATATAATCCCCTTGATTATGAGATATATCATTCTATATCCCTATTTCACTAATGAGAAAAATGAGACACAGAGCTTAAATAATTTGCCATAGTTACATAGCTAACATTTGAAACCATGCAGCGTAACTCTTGAAGATTTTGTTCATAACCAAAGGCACCACATGTTGCTATGTAAATTTGTCCAGTGTCCAAAGGGAGCCAGTTAGTGCAGGAATTCAATCCACTTACTAATCCATGCACTAGCACATACTTGTTCAAAACTACATCCACTTGAATATAGTCATCCCTTGGTATCCTTGAGGAATTAGTTCCAGGACTCTCCCCACCCCTGCGAAGGTATCTAAATCTGCAGATGTTCAAGTTCCTTATATGAAATGGTGTAGTATTTACATATAACCTGCATGCATCCTCTTATATACTTTAAATCTTCTCTAGATTACTTATAATACTCAATACAATGTAAGTGCTATGTAAAGAGGTATACTGTGTTGGAGAAAGACAAGAAAAATGTCTTTACATATAAAGTATAGATATATAATTTTTTCTTGAATATTTTTTATCTAAGGTTGGGTGACTCTTCAGTTAGATGCATCCATGGATGTGAAGCCCTCAGATACTTAGGGCCAACTGTATTTTTGTCTTATTTATTATGTATATTTAGATTTTTCAAAACATAACATTGAGTGACAATCAACTTACAAATTATGTATAACCCAGGCATGATGATGCATGCTATACAGTATGAGTTGCCAAATTTAAAACTAACAAAAAATTAAAACTAACAAAAAACATACACATACACACTTCGTTTACCAAATTCATCATGGTAGCTGTTTCTAAGAAGGAGAAAAAGGAGATTAGAATTTGAGGGTAAGAAAAAAAGAAGACTTAAATTTAACTGTAATTTTTTTTCATTTTAATAGCTTTAATAAAATGAGATAAATATGACAAAAAGTTTATTGCTAATTCTAGATGGAAGGTATGTAATTACTCAAGATAAAAATAAAGACTTAAGAACAGATGTAGAATGAACAAAGAATACAAGTATTAGACGGCTATACCTTGTGATCAGTCAGTGGAATTTCAGGGTTCATAACTTTAGAGGTGGAGCAGTTATGGGTGATGACAAGATCCAGGGTGTGCCCATTTAATGGGCAGTTGAAGAAGAGTGGAGGTGGAAATCAATTAAGTGTAAGAAACGAAGGATACAGATATATCAGCACATGGTTGCTGAATGTTCCAGAATGATGACAATAGCCAGGGTAGAATGAAAGAGACAGTTGCCAAAGTCCTCACTGAATATAGTTATAGAGCAAAGAGATTAGCCAATTAGGAGAGATGAGGATGGAAAGGAGGTGGAATGCATGTGCATTAAGAGAAGATCTAGACCCTGGCCAGTGAGAAAGAAGGTCTATTATCATGTGTTAAATCCAGATAAGGTATAATGTTATACAACATAATACTTTTTTAGAGATATTGTGGGAAGGGAAAGGGAAGGATAAGGATGGGTAATTGGGGGGGGCACTCCTGGGG
Source organism: Aplodontia rufa (assembly GCA_004027875.1). NCBI lineage: Eukaryota > Metazoa > Chordata > Mammalia > Rodentia > Aplodontiidae > Aplodontia > Aplodontia rufa. Next base: position 13,078 of record PVKS010034924.1, read on the forward strand.
GTAATTCTAATATCCAGAATCTATACACATTTTATATTACTTTGTTAAAATTGTGTACGGTTGTTCAATAATAAATTTCTCAATAAAAAAAGAGGAAAATTGAAAGTCAAAATAATAAATGAACTAAATCTAAAAAAAAGAGAGATTGGAGTGGCTATTGAAAGAAGTCACAATGGTGAGCAAAAAAGCATGCTCAGCCCATTTCCACACTACAGCATAATAGAGGGAGAATGAGTACCCTGCACTGGAAGCTGCTGAAAAGTAATGTCATTCAGGGAATACATTATTTCAGTTAAGGTGAGGAAGTGGTTATATTAAAATTTCTATTGAAACTCTTTATAATTCACTGACCTAAAACTATATGTGCAATCAGAAAAGCGCGGATTTATAAGGAAAAGAGGAGGAGGAAGAGGAAGGAAGAATGAAAAGTAGGAAGAAGAAGGAGAAGAAGAGCAACAACCAAGACCCTATTATACTGGAAATAAAACTGCCAACTGCACCAAAGAGGAGAGAAAGCTAAAGGAGACTATTATAAAGCCAAAGCTCAGATAATCAATAAAATATTCACTCTTTGGAAATCAAGTTGGCACAGAGCAAAATGACCCAAGGAGCATATAAAAGAAATTTCAGAAGATTTTAAATGGCTTGATTCTGGAAAACAGCTCTGAAAAAACCAATGGAGAGCAACCCACATAGGAAGATACTTTTTTTTTTAAGAAAGAGGGGACAGTGAGAGAGAGAGAGAGAGAGAGAGAGAAGCAATTTTTATTTAATTTTTCATGTAACTTTCATTCCTCAGACACTTCATTGTGTACATGGTGCTGGGGTTTGAACTCGCGTACTCGTGCATGCCAGGTGAATGCCGTAACTGCCAAGCCACCGCTCCAGCCCCTTATAGGAAGATACCTGAAGTTTAGAATCCAAAATGTATCTCTACAACAAGGAAAACCCAACATACTGAGACATAATTCATTTTACAATAGAATTAGGGAGAAGCAGAATTAGAACATAACCAGATCACAAAGAATTAGAAAGTGACTAGATAAGAATATGAAGAAGAAAACACACAAGAATCCATGATGAAAACAAGAAAACTCAGTACTTTCCAATGTCCTCTTATCCCACTTTAGGGCTGGGAGAAATTCAGCCCTTTGAGTTTCTCTAACACTCATTCTAAAACCACATTTTCTACTTCATACCACTGAAGAGTCTCTCTACAAGACTTGCAATCATCTTGGTGACACTAGGAAAAAGAGGCATATGTCCTTTCAGCTCTGAGATCTCCACACTTAAAAAGATGTTTGCCATGTACCCATTTACCACTCTTCAACTCAGTCTGGTGCAAGGGAAGAACATAGGACCAGCCTCACTACATCTTATTCCACTTTTTCTCCAAACTCCCCTCCACTCTATTCTGGATAGAGGTAAAATATAGGGAAAAAAGTGTTCTGTCCAATAGCATTCTCTTTCAAATGTTAATGTCTTATACCTAAACCTTGCCTTTTGAATTTAGAAAAGAAGAATGTTGACATTTTTGTTCTTGGGTCACCCATTTTGGACTAAGGGATAATCAGAGTACACCCATGTGAAGCCCAAATGTGAGCTGGGAAAGACTTCATTCATAGTACACACATATGGCTACAGTTGGTTTTGTAGCTCTAAAATATTTCACTTCCAAATATCTCAATATTCAGCAAAGTAAAATAATTCAAAAGTATAAAAGAATGATGTCAAGCTCATCTTTGCTCTGTTGGCAGGAGAGAGGCAGCAAGAATACAAGTGACTAAAATGGCACAGAGACCCAGGAATAAAAAGTAACTTTTTATGATTAACCAGTTCAGCAAAATCACCAAACATTCCTGCCCCACCTCAACAACAAACTACTCTTAGAATGAAAATGCCCACTGTGCTCAGAGAGGAAGAGAGAAGCAGAGAGGGAGTAAGGAAAGAATGAGAAAGAGGAGGAGGACTTTGTTAAGGCACTAACAACATTCATAATTTGTCTGGCTTCTGACTTGGCTGTCCTCTACGAAAAAAAAAAGGTAGAAGCAGAGTTCTTACAGTTTTCTGTGAAGACCTCCATATAGTAACATTTCCTTAGTATGTCAGGGAATTTGTTCATATATTACCAAAAATAATCCCATCTAACCTGTTACCTCCCTCTGTAGCAACTGCCATCTTCTACAGGAACTCATTCCTCACTCAACAAATTCCAACTTCCCTTCAAATCAACACCCTCAGTCACACCTTGCAAAGGTCATTCCCTAATGAAGCAAGGCTACTTCATTAGACTGACTGGCAGCCTAAAATGGCAATAGAACATATTTGTATTTAATGACTCTTTAAATATTAATAGTTAATAACATTTGTTAAGCATTTACTATGCTTTAGCATTACTCTAAAGACTTCCTGTGTATTAATTCCCACAACAACTCTGTGAGGTATTATTCTTGTCAGTTTATTACACATGAAAAACTGAAGAACAGAGAGGTTCAACAGCTCTCCCAAAGATACATAACTAGTAAATGACAGAGTTGGGATCTGAACCCTAGCACTTTCTAACCCCAGGACCTATCCTCTTAACCATTATGTCATGATTCTCACCCTCAGAAAGACAGCTAAGGTGATGGTTTTATTTAGAAATATATAATTTATAATTTGCCAATGGCCTTGCCTCCCCAATGATTTCCTGCTCTCTTAACCTCACTATTCATATTTGATGCTTTCAGTCTTTACATCTAAAATGTAACAAAGTACATTGCATTCTCTTGAAATAAGGGAGTTTAAAATAAAGTTTCAGTGGGAATATAGCATGTAAAGTTCAGGAACAACAAGGTCCTATGCTCAACTCTTCATGAAGATTTACTCCAATTTCTGATGGCACCAGAAGTAATAGAATTCAAGAACTCATAAGGGAGAATGGAGCAGGTTTGGAGAAATAAAGTTAACTTAGAGCACTCATTCATTCTCAAATACTTTTAGAGCATTAGATATATTCAGATACTGTGCTGGGCATTCACTGGGAAATCAGACCAAGGTGCTGCCCTCTGGCATTCATTCTAGGGTATACTAGAGAAGACTGAGAATAAGCAAATAAACAGTAAGTGTGAAACAGGATGCTGTGACAAAATTACCAAGGGAACCAGTTTTGCATGGGACATTTTGAGACATAATAAATTTGAGATGCTCAAAGATAGGCAGGTGAATATACAGGTCCTAATGATATGCTGTCATTATGCCTTTCATGTCACATTCCCGGGAACATCCATAGTTAAGAATATTTCATGATGCTGCAATGCAAACTTCACAACCTGGTGCTCTAGGCCCTGCTCTAGTTCAGCCCTGCCTCTCCCAAACACAAACACATCCTCTCCATTCTATACAGGCTAATCTCACTGCTCCACATCACGTTTACCCCCACCCTGTTCTCGCCCTTATACCTATCTTTCCTTCTACCTATCCTTCCAGAGCAGGTAGCTCTACCTTCCTCAATCTCATCTACTAAGGATTACCAAGCTCTCCTCTCCTCTATACTACAAGTTCCCAGATGATTAACTACCTAAAAATACAGTGTTCTGTCCTTTGCTGCCATTTTACATGTGCAATAATCCAGGACTTGGACTTTAGCACATGGCACTATGATCGCATAGGAAGTGTGGGCAGGAAGGGAAAGGGGTTTGACACATGTTCAGAGTCCTCAGGGCCAGAGGCAGAGAGAAATGACACAGGCTCAGAGACACAGTTCAAGGGGAACAAGCAATATCTGGAGACACAGTCTCCAATCAAGTGAAAAGACTCCAACAATGGAAAGTACAGGGGATAAGACAGTTCTAGAATGGAACTAAGGATCCAGGTGAGATATTTAATTGAGGAGTAGAGAGAAAAGCATAAGGCCAGTCTCATAAACTGGTCCAACACAGGATAGAGAAGAGAGAGACTAATGACTTGAAGATAACTAAGGGGTCCAAATATTTACTGGAAGCAAAAGGAATCTGTGAAAGAATTTCGGAACTTAGAAACCAAGAACAGGTTACCAAGTTTAAGAACATGACTTAAGGCTAGAGAGGTAGCTCAGTGGGAGAGCACTTGCCTGGCACACGTGAGGACTTGGAATCAAACCCAAGCGCCACATACACAACTAAGTGTCAGAAAAACAAAAAACAGATGGAAAACTAAATAAAACTCTTTCTTTCTCTCTTTAAAAAGAAATAAAAAGGGCTGGAGCGGTGGCTCAGCAGCTACGGTGCTTGCCTGGCAAGCACAAGTACATGAGTTCAATCCCCAGCACCACGTACACAGCAAAGCATCCATGGAATGAAAGTCACATGAAAAAAAAACTAAATAAAGATTGCTTCTCTCTTTCTCCCTCACTGTCCCCTTTCTTTAAAAGAAAGAAAGAATGAAAGAATGAACATGACTTAATTCTAAGTTAATTTGTGGACTTATTTTGCGGAAAGTTGAGAAAGTACATGAAAGAGAAGAGATGAAGGTCAAAAATGTTTGTGTACAGATCATTAGACCTTTAAGGGAATGGGCCATGTCATATTCCTCATTTATACCCTCCATAGCACTTAGCAAAATAAATATTGACGACATTGAAACAAAAATGGTCACAGACAGTTTGGATATTACACAATGGGAGAAAGTATGCCAAGATAACACGAAGTCATCACTTAGCAAGCTAAGCACTGTGAAGGTCTACAAGAAGGCTCCACCACTTTGGCAAACAGAGAGGTAGTATAATCTGATGAAAGAACATAGGACTAGAAATGAGGAGGTAAACCAGCTTTGTTAACAACCTCTTACAAGACCTTAAACAAGTCACTTCACTTCCCTGAGCCTCGATTACTTCATGTATAAAGAGGTAAATGTAAGTGCTCCATTTTTTTTTTCAAAGTATTTGGAACACTTTCCCTCAAGATTTCTGCCTAACCAACTTCCTCATTTCTTTTTTGAATCTTTGCTTAAATCTTGCCTTCCTAATGAGGCCTATCCTGATTGCCCTATCTAAAACTGTAGCTTGCCCATTTCAACATCTCTGCCCACACACACTCTGGTAATTTTTTTTCCATAACATTTATGACATACTACATAATTTGTTACTCCTTACTGCTGCCTGCGACAATGTAAGCTCCATGAAGGCAAAGATCTCTGTTCCATTTACTGATATGCTTCAAGTCTCTGAACTATGTTTCAAACAGAATAAACAACAATATTTGTTGAATATACAAAACAGTATAATAAAGGGTAAAATCTTGGGAAAGAAAGATTAGAATAATACAACATTGAAATTCTCCTTGAGGCAAGGGTTTCCTGCCCACACCCTCAAGCATTCAAATATTCCCTGGTACCCTGTGGGATAGGTGTTCAATAAATCCTTACTAAATAATTACATCAGGTAACCCAAAAGACACAGTGCTCTGTGGCCACCTGCTGGCAACTCCGTAGTCATTATCTGAGCAATTAAACTAAGAACTTTCCAATGGTGAACTGAGTTATAAGGAATATCTACCTTTACCCAGTGAGGAAAATCAAGCCACAGATTTTTTTAAAGGGGGATTGGAAGCTGGGCATGATGGTACACACCTGTAATCCCAGCAACTGGGGAGGCTGAGGCAAGAGGCTCCCACATTCCAAACCAGCCTCAGAAACTTTGTGAGACCCTTAAGCAACTTAGGGAGACCTCTGTCTCAAAATAAAAGGAAATATGGGGTGGGGATGTCGCTCAATGGTTAAAAGCCCCCGGTTTCAATCCCTAGTCCCCCACCCTCAACAAAAAAAAATGGAAGGGACGCCCTGGAAATTTCTAAAGTTTCCTGGAAGAGACAGAGACACTCTGTTTCCCAGAGCTGTCCATAATAACAGTTAAGTATCATGTACCTCATGAGCTCTTAGCATGCGTCAGAAACTATTCTTTAAGCACGTTCATGGTGGTTTGGTTTGTGGTACTGGGGACTGAACCCCTGGGCATTTTACCACTGAGCTACATCCACCTTTTTTTTTTTTTTATTTTGAGAAAGGATCTTGCTAAATCCTCCAGCCTGGCCTGAAACTTGGGATCCTCCTGCCTCAGCCTCCCGACTTGCTGGGATCACAGGCGAGCGCCACAGCGCCCCCTAGCTTCAAATAGTATTTCATTTCATCCTCACATTGCTGTTACTACCATGCTGCTATTTTATAGCTGAACCCTTCTTTTTAAAATGACTTAAAGCAGGGAAACAATTTTAACCACAATATTCGTAAGAAAAAGCAAGGCATGGTGTGCACACGACGCTTGGGGAGTACGAGAGCACTGGGGCGGAACACTGCGCCCCAAGGGACCAGGCTCAGCCCGGCCGAGCTTCAAACGACCGACTTACGAACCCTCCCCTAAAGCCAAGCACTAACTCGGTCCTAGGTCCCAAAGTCCACTCCGAATAAAGGAGGACGCTGCCTGTCCCCACACAAGTCCACTCCAGAGTCCAGGCACGCGGGTTCCAGGCCGCCCCAGCGGGCGTCGGAGCGGAGCGCGGGTCCCGGAAGTGCAGCCCCTCTGCCCGGAAGTAGTTTCCTTCCTTCCTTCCCCCGCAGCGCCACGCAAGGCTGCGCGCACCCGCCGGCACCTCAGCGCCGCGCCTGAGCGAGTCTTTCTTGCGTTTTACAAGCGCACTGGCTCGAGTAGCTCCAGGGGCTTCGAAGGGGACTGGGAAGGGGACTGGCAGGCGGCTTTTACACCCCGCTGCTGCCCCGTGGCGGAAGCCGCTGCTCCGAGGAGCTGTGGTGTTGGGGGAAGATGTTCGCGCGCCCCCTGGTGGCCCCGTGCAGCCTCGGACACCTTAGTGCTCAGCCTGGGTTAATGGAGACCCCCATGGTTTTAGGTGCAGGGTGCTCTTTTAAAAAAAATACTTCATCATTCAAACATTAGCAGCAGTAACTTAAATATTTATTCTTGAATGCTCAAGGCATTTGGCCTTCTGAATTATTGGGTCAAGTCTTCATAGTCAAAAGCAAATCAATCAAGTTTCTACTGAGTGTTTACTATGAGCCCAGAAGAGCAGAGTTAAAAGGGTTTAGATAATTATCAAGGCCCCATTCTACCCAAAGCCCTTTACAGATTCAATGCAATCCCCATCAGGATACCTATTGCATTTTTCAGAGATATAGATAAAGCAATTCTCAAGTTCATGTGGAACAACAGGAGACCCAGACTAGCCAAAACACTACTCTATAGAAAAGAAGAAATAGGGGGCATCTCAATCCCTGACCTGAAATTATATTACAGAGCTGTAGTAGCAAAAACAGCATGGTATTGGTATCAAAACAGAAACGAAGACCAGTGGAACCGAATAGAAGATCCTGAGACAAACCCCCATATCTTTAACTATTTGATATTTGATAAAGGGGGCAAAAGTATAGTGTGGAAGAAAGATAGCCT
>PVKS010034925.1:0-20489 GCA_004027875.1 Aplodontia rufa
AAAATGTCTAAAATACAGCCACTCTGGAAAGCAGTGTGGAGACTCCTCAAAAACTAGGGTTGGAACCACCTTATGACCTAGCTATTCCACTCCTGGGTATTTTTCCAAAAGAGCTAGAATCAGCGTACTGTAGAAATACAGCTTCATCAATATTTATAGCAGCTCAATTTACTATAGCTAAACTATGGAACTAACCCATATGCCCCTCACTGGACAAGTAGATTCAAAATCTGTGGTACATATATACAATGGAATTCTACTCTGCTATTAGAGAGAACGATATGGCATTTGCAGCCAAATGAATGGAGATGGAAAAAATTATGCTGAGTGAAATATCCCAAACTCAGATACTCAAGGGCCGAATGTTTTCTCTCATATGTGGAAGCTAGAATACAATCAGAAACAGACTAAAAGTAAACTAAGCTAATAATAACCTCAACATGGGTGAAGTTTTACAGGAATGGGGGAATCTTGCCTATGACGCTGGGGCAAGGGACGGGCACAGGGAATGCAGTAGGACTAGGGGGGATATTAAAGAAGCTGGAGGGATGGAGTAGGGTAGTTATCAACCCAGTGGGGAACCTTCGACTTCCATGAGAAGCCCAACTAACATGGGGGTAAATTAGGGGAAACATGGGATTGGCGAGAATTCAAAGGGCGGGGAAATCATGAACTGGCATCAGCCTTGGCTTGCTCTATCAATATCCATGTGTTCATGAATGTGTGGCATGGATTCCCTCCTATATGTAAGACTATGTTGAATGAATAAAAATAAAATAAAATAAACAAAATAAAAAAGAAAGGATTAAATTTCAAGAATACATAGGAAAATATCTAAAACAACAGGAGAATGGAAAGAAAGCAAATAAGAAATTAGGCAAAGACAGGGCATATGCAATTTAGAGAAGGGAAAACCAAATGGCTAATTTGTACACACAGAGATAATTAAAGGAAATGCAAATTAAGTTTATGAATATCACTAATTTTGCCAAATGTTGAAGATGTCATGTCGAGGATGGGGAAGGAATCCTTGTATATAGTCACTGTGGACTATCCTGGCAGTGCTTAGTGACATCAGATATGGATGTACCCTTGGACTCTACTAGACCATCCATTGTCTAAGAACCTTGTTGTAGACCCATAGATGTGCTGGAGGAAGCTCACAGCAGCATGTTTATTGGGCACGATGTGGCCTGTGACAGATGACCATCTCTAAGGGAGCTAGGCATTTTGGCTGTGGTCTGACCATAATACTTCACCGACATAAGGACTAATTAACCAACTACATTGACAAATGACAATACAGTTATAACTAGAGAATGGTATGAAGCAAAAAATCAATAAAAATGAGATTTCAATTCAATATCATGTATGAAATTTTACATAACCCTAAAAATGTTTCAAGGATGCATATTTATTTAGAGGATGTTTAAAAATGACAAAATAGATGACTAAAGATAGGGCAAGGGGCAAGGGAGTGGGGTCAGAAAGGCAAAAAACGATGATGAAATAAAATTAAACCATGCATAAACTAGTGACAATGACAGTGGTGTGTCAAGAGTTTTGCTAGCCTGCTTCTGTGCATTTTGATAAAGGAGATAAAGTGAGACAGAAGAAAAGAAAAAAGAGGAGCAAATGAGAGAGTTAAGAAATGTCTTGGAAGAGGGAGGCTTGGATCACAATGAGGAATGCAATGGGCCCAGCTTTCAATTCCCTAAACTTCCTGTCATCCTTCCACTTGTTCATTCATTCATTCAGTTAGCAGAAAACTTCCCTTCAGCATTGTGGATGACAATAATCAGCATGATGACAACTACTACTCCAGGTAGAAATAACCTGAGAAATATACATTAAAAAAACCCAGGAAATAAATCCAATGCCTTCCCTCCCCCATGCCCTTTTTATTAAAGCCTCAAAAGCTGTCACGTAATTCTGTTGATTGCATTCCAACTTCCATTATGAGAAAGCTACTTTTTAATTTTCTTTTCCTTTACAGTCATAAGCAAAGAGAAAAAAAAATCAGTTTAAAAAATGATTGGTTTTAATAAAAATGTTAACATCATCACAGACACCGAGGAACTGAGCGTGTTTGTCTTCCCTGTTGCGTGTCGTCGCCCGTCACTGCCTGTTACCACCCTGTCCCACCAGACACCAGCAAGCGGCTTGAGTGTGAAGTCACACCCAGTCTGTGCTTTCCAGGAATGACTCTGCTGTCACCTTGCACTGGAAAACATGAACGCGACTGACATGTGCCCAGAACCACTGCTGGTGTCGCCAGCTCTTTTGGGAAATCTGACGTGGTAGATTTCTTTCCAGATAGGAAATAGAAGCAGAGAGCCAGTTAGTAATGCAGGTGATTTTCAAAAGATTTAAGAACTTCCTGTCAAAATTCTGATGATTTTTATGGTGATTGGCATCAAATTGTAGCCTCTAAGGGAATCACACCAAAATAGAAGATCGAAATCTAGTCAATTTACTGATTGTGTGGGATGATAGTGAGGGGAATTTTGTATTGTTTCTGAACATATTCCTTTTGGGGATTATTACATACAAAGAGGGAGGTTTGGGATGGAGAGAAGATAAGAGAAACATGTAATGGACCTCCAGCTTCAGGCTCTTCCACCTTCCACACCGATCCTCACCTTGGGCTTGACAGTGTTTTGAAAAGGCATTGACATCTCGGTTTTCCTGCTCTGCTACATAACAGAGAATCGAATTCTGAAGAAGACAAACATACAAGAAACATAATTATTCTGCCTGAAAAGCATCCCCCATGTGTTCTTGGACATCTGCATTTTTTTCTATATAACACTAAAAACATTTGTTCCCAAAGATTCCTATGTCTGAAATGATCATTCATTTCCTTTTTAAAAAACCCAGCAGCAGATTTTTTATTTTTGAAAAGTTAACATGTATCTACACATACAAACATAAACATAAACCATACACAAAGCAGTTTGTAACAGTCTGTATTTATATGTATGTGCGTACATAAACATACATATACACACTTACATAAAAGAGCTTTTAACCTAGAATTTGTGTGTGTACTTATCTATATGCACAAATACACAGTATATACATACATGTTCTATACATGTATAAATTTCAAGTACTTCAGTGACCCAAGCTCATTTTTTCTGTCAAAATCCTTTTTTTGGAAGCTCTTTGGCGTATCTAGTAGGGGGAGGAGAGGGCTCTTGTCTGTGTGCCCCAGGCTGGACGACATTGGTGTCCTGTCAGTTTGGTAGCTTAAAACTCTTTTTTTATTTTATTTTATTTTTTTTTAGGGAGAAGGACAGCGAGAGAGATAGAGAGAATCAATTTTTATTGAGTTTTTCACATGGCTTTCGTTGCTCTGACACTTAGTTATGTATGTGGGTGCTGGGGTTTGAACCCGTGTACTTGTGCATGCCAGGGAAGCACCTCAACCGCCAAGCCACCACTCCAGCCCCGGGTAGTTTAAAACTCTTAAGTGTCTTGCTTTCACTGATAAATTGTACGGTTAGCCTGCTGTGGTCTCCTGATCTTCAATCTCCTTACCAGGGAGCATATTACACTAAAAACAAGATTTAGACCCAATTTTGTGATGTATAAAAGATTAGATTAGCAAGAAGGCTCAAAAGCACTCAGGCCCCCTGTTCTGGAAGCTCGATGAAGGGCCTGGTCTTTGTTCTCCCTGGCCCTCTGGCAGCACCCTGTCTCAAGGTCTGGTGCAGCCTAGAGCCTACATTCTGAGAGCTTCAAATACAAAACTGGAGATAAAAATGAATATTTATTTAAAAAGAGAAGGAAAAGGACAACAAAAAACACCTTGCTGAGCTGACAGATACCATAAACAAAACAAAACTCAGACGAATAATGTGACGTCCTGGCTTATCACTGTAATAGTTTTTTTCCGATCTTTTTCTTTTTTGGCTGCATCCTCTTTGGTCATTTCTTCATATGATGATAAATTATAAGTTACTTGTCATTATTTCATTTTGTGAACAGTTCTTAACTTATCGGTTTGCTTTAAAATGTTTTTCTTTGTTATTCTAGAATTTACAATACAGAGTCTACTTTCAAACATCACACAACTTTGTGTATAAAAGCTAAGGCCCTATAAGAGTTTATATTCATTTCTTCCTCCTGTTCATTTTGCTACTGTTAATATCATTACATTTCTTTATGTTACAAACCCCCATGTTACTATTCTAAGAACATATTATTACCTTTTAATTATTTTGTTGTGTCTTCATATAACTCCCATGTTGTTATTGTAATGACATAATAATACTATTGTTGTTTTATAATTATTTTTACTAAATTAAAATATTAGAAAACACAAGTCAGACATCATCGGCATGCTGGCTTTGTGCAGCTGTTCTCATTCTCGGTGTGAATTTGAGTTTTCACAGAGTTTCCTTTTACTGCAACCAGGAGAACTTCATGTAGCATTTATATCCATAAAAATCTTGCAGTGATAACTGTGTTTTGTCTGAAAAAGTTTATATTCCATTTCATTTCTAAAATTTTTTTCATTGGATTTAGTATTTGAGATAGTTGTTGTTTCTTAATGTCATTGCACTGTCATTTGGATTGAAATATTTCTAATGAGAAGTCCGTGTAACTTCCATTGCTGTCCTTTAAGTAATGTGTCTCTTTTCCTATGGTTGCTTTTAAGATGGTCTTCTTGCTGGGTGTGTTCATGCACGCTTGTAATCCCAGTGACTTGGGAGGCTGAGGCAGGAGGATTGCAAGACAGCGGCCAGCCTCAGCAATTTATAGAGGCTCTGAGCAACTTAACAAGACTCTGCTTTAAAATTAAAAATAAAAAGGGCTGGAGACGCAACCCAGTGTTTAAATACTCTGGGTTCAATGTTTAGTACAAAAAAAAAAATGATCTTCTTATCATTGCTTTTCAGCAATTTGATTATGATGTGATTGGGATTAATTTAGCATATTGGACCTCAGTGTGTTTATTGTTTCAATTAAATTTGAAAAGTTTGGGCCCTTATTTATTCAGTTTGTATTTCTCCACTCTTTAGGTCTGTCTTGAACTTTAATGCTTTAATTTTATTAAAAATCTCAGTATTTTCCAATAAGTAAATATGTGCTGGTTTATTATGTTCCTTGCATGGTTCAGGTTAGATGGTTTCTTCTGCCCTGTCTTCAAGTCAGCGTAGTATCTGATCGAATGTTAAGCACAAAGAAAATTTGTCATTTCGGTCTCTACTCTTTTCATTTCTGGAAGTTCTATTTAGGTTCTATTTTGATTCTTGAAAGGTTTCATTTCTTCATTTTATCCATGTTTTCCTTTGTATCCTACTGTTACCTTTACTTTCAATTGATGTTTTTTTTTGGGGGATTATTGGTCACATTTTTTTCTCCTTTCCAAGTCTTTGAAACTTGATGGTTAGACGCCATCAGGAATCAAGATTTTGGGATGAGGATGCAGTTCAGTGGTAGAGTGCTTGCCTGGCATGGGTGAGGTCTGGGTTGGATCACTAACACTATTAACAAAGAAAAACAGAATCAAGATTTTGCTTTCATTTTGAAAAAATAATCTTTGATTTTTATCAGGTGGTTGAGAGAATGTCATGCTTTTGAGGCTTATTCTTCATCTTTCTTCATGTGGGTCTTGGGCATCCTGAAATGTAGGCCTAGGTTAGACCTAGTATTGCGGTATAACCCTTCCAGGTCTCTAATAAATGTCCTTGGCTTCAGGGAAGCCTCTACATTGAAGAGCTCCCAGCCCTGGACCAGCACTGAGAATTATCCAGCTTGCTGCTGCCTCGGAGTTCTTCCAGTGTGAGCTCCTCTCTCCTCTTCAGTTTGCTGCCTGTGAATTTCACTTGTCTCCGTGAATCTGTTCTCCATCTCTTCCAGTTATTAGGACCACTCTGGTTTCCTTGGGTTTTCTACCTCTTGGTGCTACTGCCTGGAAATTGCCTCTATGAAGGCAGCAGGGTAGAGTTCACCTTATTTGTTTACGTTATTCATTGGTTTTGAACTTTTGATGTACTGCTCTGGCTCCCTGGACTTTTTTTTTTGTGTGTGTGTGTATGTGTGTGTGTATAAATTATAATTTCTTTTTTTTTTTAAGTTTTCTAATTGCTTTTGTCAGGATGGAAATCAGCTACTATTTAATTCCCCACGGCTGGACATAAAGGCCATACCTTCTAATCTTATCAATAAAAAAACTTTAAAAAATACATTAGCTCACTGCAAGGACTGGAATATTTGTCTTGTTCATGAATATCAGCCAAGTGCAAAGGTACCTATAATCGCACAGTTGCTCAATAAATATTTGTTAAATACATGAATACACGAATAAACTTTATTTATTAAAACCAACTTGTACTCTTTACCCCCCCCCCCGAAAATCCAAATAATATTTACACAACCATTTAATTCTGGAAAATTCACAGTCTAAGCATTTATACCACTCATAGGGGTGAAATATAGAAGAATTAAGATAAAGAAGAATAAAGAAGAATCACACTGGGGTGTGAGTGATGTGGGGGTAACTCTGGTTTAAGAATATATGCATATCATATTGTTACTTTATATGCATTTATGATTGTACAATAACTCAACTCCTTAAAAACATTTTTTAAAAGATTAAAAAATAAAACTAACTTGACTTCTGTTATTGACCAGGAACCAAGACTGATGCTGTAGTTCTAACAATGTATTTCTGGAGTGTAGGTTTTGATCAACACTTTTAAATGCTAATTATTGTTATAGTTATTTAGCTGCTTATTGCTGATTAGGGTACTTAAATATTAACTACCCCTCCAGGGTGTAAGAATAAGTTAAGCCACCTTCTTGTTTTCATAGTAGCCTAGTATTTCATTGGGTGGATGTATCATAATTTATTTAAGATATTTCCTGTTGATGGATGTTTAGTTTTTGCATGCTTATTTGTTACAGATGGTGCAAGTAACAGCTTTGTGTGAGTCCTGTTGCCATGTGACACACTTTTATCGCACAATTGTACAAAGTTACAATAAAAATATACCCCAAACTACGGGTATGAACAAATAATCCTTCAACAAAGCAGTCCTTTATTACTGCATAATAATTGCTTCTTCACAGTTCAAATTATTATAATAAAAACCTTCAGTGACTGGAGAGGTGGCTCAGCAGTACAGCGCTTGCCTGGCGTGCGTGAGGACCCAGGTTCGAACCCCAGCACCACATACACAGCTACGTGTTGGAAAAACCAGATGAAAAAATAAATAAAAATTCTCTCTCTCTCTCTCTCTTTCTCCCTCCCGCCCTCTCTCTCTCTTTTAAAAGAAAGAAAGAAAAAAAGAAACTTCCAACATAGAAAATTACCCCACAACATTAACACTGCTTAATATTGTTCCTCTGTCTCTTCTTAACGGGTTCTGTATGATAATATATGATATTACAATGGTAAAATTTCTTTGATTTAGGAAAGAAATTACATAATTGCACATTTTGATCTCCAGATTAGAAAAAGAAAACCAAACCTTGAAACTCTGAGTCTGTTTGTGTACGTGTGTGTGCACACATGAGTACAAAAAAATGTGCTTCCTTAAGTGAAAAGCCAACTTCTTGTTTGCTCTCCGTTTCTCTAATCCACTATGTAATTCATTAAATTGGCTATTTGCATTCACTAGAGAATTGCATTTCTCTTGCCTTTATTTTCTCATTAAGTTGTCTTGGGACACCATCTCTGACAGGAAGCTCTTTTGAATTTCTAAAATGCACAATAGACTCATGCTGATAGAATTATGACTACAAGAAGTTAGCCCTGAGAAGATGAGCACGAATATTCTTTCATGTGTTGAGAAAAAGATTCGACTTTCCCAAAGAGTAATTGTGGGTCATGAAGTCCTTCAAATAATTTTCTTGTTCTCAATTAACATCTTTGTACGTTGAAAGAATTCCCAGTGGAGGCCTAGAGACATTATTAAAACAGAGCAGAAGCTTGGATTTTATAAAGTAAAGATTCTTGATAGACACATGAGCCTGGACCTGGAATAACTCTTAACTCCTGACAATTCAAGGTCATTTTGTATGACATTGAAAATGTAATTTCCTTGAGACTTTGATTCTTAATTGTTTCTTCCCTATCAAGATATGGAAAATTCCATTCTTGCTTACTTTCCAGTATTCCTTTTATAATATCATCCCTAACCATTTAGAACTGATGATCTTAGAAATGCCTTGCAAGAGTCAGAAAAGTCAGAGGACCAGCTCTCTGCAGGTAGTCTGCCAGACTTGGGGTTCAGGCCATAGCGCATGCAATGGAGAAGGGCACAGGATGGCTACAAGATGAGAGCAGAGATGGAGCCCGGGTGTTTGGGAAGGCTAATGGAGTCACCTAGCTGTAGAAGAATAATGAAGTGGCACTCTAGGGGTTGGATCTGGTGATACCCTACTTGTACCATCACCACACTGGAGTCTGTGGAAGACTTGAATTTGATCAGCTACTGTGATAGTTAAATAATTGAAACTTGCTGAACAAAGCCTCTGCCCTAATATCCAGTCCTATAATCATGACAGCTTTAAAGAAGTAATGGACAGCAAATTATTGCTATTGTTTTAACTTTTATAGAATGCCAGCAGTATGCTTGCTGCCATGAAAACTGAGGAATGCAATACTAAGATAGCTTGATGAATTTATGTGATCAAGTAAAAAGCAACAGCTGAAAGGTTAGGCCATTGGCATAGCCCAGTGAGAGAGGGGACAAATTCGCTGAATTCAGTAGTATCCCTCCCTCTTTCAGTGTCTTTCTTGGGTGACTCATAGCCATAGTTCAGTGCTTCTCAAACTTGGCTACACGTTGGAATCATCCAGAGACCTTTAATAAACACAGCTGCCTGCTTCTCACCCTAAAGACACCAATTTAATTGATTGAGAGTGTGCTCTGAGTGTGAGAAATTTTTAAGGCCCCAGAGGTAATTCTCATATGCAGGTCAGGTTGGAAGTCACCACATTAGTTTTGCTATTGGTGTTGTCTATTTTGTCAACTGTCCCTGATAGCACTACATTTGAAACAACCTTGGTATATATTCTCATCTTTTTGTGCCTTTTGCAAAAAAAGAAAACTGGCTTTATTAGTCAACTCCTCTTCTGTGTGTTAATGGAAGAGGCCTCTTGCTCTCTCCAGGTGGCCCGTGTAGGTCATGGGGTCTTCTGGAGACAATGCCTTACCCTTTATTCACAGCTAAATGTCTAATACTACAGCTTCTAAACAGATTATTTGGCAACAATCTCTGCTTAACTTAGGAATTACATAAATCTCCTTGCCTGGAACAGTGCATGAGAAAGACTTCTGTTGCCAACCAGGTCAGGCACTTGCTCTGGATCAGAGGGACAGTTTTCCTTTACTGGTTCCTTTATACAGATGCAGAGAGTTCAGATTGAGTAAAATCTGCTTCTTTAACCATTCCCATATCCTTCCTCTGTTTCTTCCATCATCTAAAGTGCATACTGGATATTTTAAGGCCATGGGATACCACCTGAAAAGTTATTAGGTCAAGGCATGAGTACCCAAGGCCACAGAGATACTACATGTAGGCTCCGTCCAGCTCCCAGCCTTCAGGGGTAGATCGCTGTGCTAATTATCTATCACTCTAGCCCAGAACCCAGGATGCTAAAACAGTGAACATTTATTATTCTGTCATGAATTTCTGAGGATCCTGAATGTGGGGGTGTCTTACCTGGATAGTTCTGGCTCAGGATCTCTCATAAGGCTGTCATCAAGCTGTCATTTGAAGGTTCCACTGGGGCTGGGGAATCTACTTCCAGCTTCTCATGGCTGTGGACAGATCTCAATTTCTTGTTAGCTGTGCCATCAGACTTTGTTCCTTATTATGTGAGGTTCTCCAAAAGGGCTGGTGATTGACTTGGCAGGTGACTTACCCCAGAGCAAATGTCTGAGAGGGAAGGGGAGAGAGAAAGAGAGTGGAGATGGGGATGGGAGGGGAAGGAGAGGGAGAGGGAGGAAGATATGAGTTGTGTTGGAAGTGATATGCCATCATTTCTGCTATGTTATTGGTCATATAGCTTAGCCCTGGTACATCAGGAGGACCCTGCATGACAGTGTCAGTAGTAGGAGGTGAAATCATTGAGGACCCTCTTGGAGATTGGTGACCACAACTGGGCTAGACCAAGAATGGAGGGATCATATTTTTTGTGAGATTTATTATCTACTTCCATTAAGCACTTTATTTGGTTGTCAAATTGTATGAGTCTTGGCCAACTAAAGGGGACGGATGAGTAAGTATTCTTACAATTGGGCACTTCTTGGCTTTACAATACTCACCCACTCTGATCGGTACTGGAAGGTGTGAAGAGTAAACTTTCTCCCAGTAATAGATGAATAATGTTAAATGTTCAACATCTCTGTTCAGCTTTTGTTTGTGCCTTGTATCCAATCCACACTCACCTCTTGAGTTTCTGAAACTTCCTTACAATTCTACTTTTCTATTTTCAACTCTAACCCATATGAAGTAGTAACAGGTCATGCTTTGCCAAGGATGATGTGGGGAAAGGAACCTTATTGATTATCCAAGGGATCATGATGACATCTTGAAGTATGATTGTTGTCTCTTGGTAACTGTGATATTTCTGAGTAAGAGAAGGATGTTGAGACCTTGGACTCAAACCATAGAAACACTTTTATTGTTGCTGTTGTTGCTATTGTTTGGATCTGGAATGCCCCTCAAAGGCCCACATATTAAAAGCTTATTCCCCAGATTCTCACTATTGGGTGGTAGTGGATACTTTAAGAGGTGGGGCCTAGGGGTTGGAGTGGTAGCTCAGCAGTTATGGTGCTTTCCTGGCATACACAAGGTCAAGGGTTTGAACCCCAGCATGACGTACACAACTAAGAGTTGCAGCAACGAAAGCCACATGAAAAACTAAATAAAATTGATTTTCTCTTTCTCTCTCTCACACTCTTAAAAAAAAAAAGGAGGTGGGGCCTAAAGGGAGATAGTAAATCATTGGTGGTGTGACCTTGAAGAGGAATTGTGGGACCCCAGTCTCTTCCTCTTTTTTCTTTTACTTCTCTGCCACGATGTGAACAGCTTTGCTCTGCCTCACACATCCACCACGATGTATTGAATTGTGACAGGCCTAAAAGCAAAAGGACCAACCAGCCATGAACTGGAACCTCTAAAACTGGGAGCCAGAATAAATCTTTTCTCTTTGCAAGTTGATTATCTTAGGCATTTGTTGCAGTACAGGAAGCTGACTAACAGTGGTTGTTTTACTTTCATTTTTTAACTCTTAAAAAACAACTTTACTGTCGTATAAAGGACAAATAATGAGTTGCATATATTTAAATGTACAAACTGATTAGTTTTGACATGTGTGTACACCCATAAAATAATCACTAAAATCAAGATAATGAGTGTATCCATCACTCCTGAAAGTTGCCTGGTGATCTTTTATACTCCCTTTCTGCCATTGCTCCTGGGCTTCCCACCCCTAAGGAATCACTAATGTCCTTTCCATCACTATAGATTAGTTTGTATTTTCTAAAACAGAGTCACTCAGTCTTGGCACTGTTGATATTTTGGACCAGATCATACTTTGCTGTAGAGGGCTTTCCTGTGCATTGCGGGGTGGGGATAGGGGCAGGTTAGTATTCACAGTCTCACCTCACCAGATGCCAGGAGATCGTCTGATATTACCAGATGCTGCCTGGGTGTGTGTGTGGGGTGTGGGCGGAATCTGATCCTGCTTGTGAAGCACTGTTATAGAGTTGTATACAAATGAAATTGGAGGTTGTGCAACTTTACTCTAAGACCTCATTCTCTCAGCCTGATTATTTGGAGATTCATTCATAGGGATACTTTTCATCAGGCTACTTGATCAAAAGAGTCTCTGAGAATCAATGTTTTGTTGTCAAAATAAGTCATACGTAGAGTATTGCACATGCAAGAGTCCAAATATTGGCCTGATTCTAGCATTTCTGCTTACTGGCGGTTGTATATTAATGCCATCAAAATATCTGTCTTGTGTACTTTGTAAGATTACTATAAAGATCAAATCTGAGCTATATAACAAAGTACTAGCATTTGCATTAATTTTGCAGAGTCTATGAAAATGTAAAGCATTTGTTTATCAAATAACCTAAACAATGTCATCTAATTTGAATTTATATAGAGTGCTTGCATTTCTAGTCTAGGTATTGTGAAAAAAAACTTTGATTGTTCCCAAAGAGCTCACAGACATTGTGGTTAACTGAAACAAAAGAAATGTAGCGCTGTGGGTGACATACAGAGGTAGCAGAAAAAGGACAGAGTGGAAAATGCACTGAGGGAAGTGTTAATAAAAACATCTCCTGAAGGAAGTGAGACCTGGGTGCGTTTTGCAGGGTAAATTGCATCTTGCTGGATGCATATCAGAGCAGGAAATTCCACTATAATATAAACATAGAAGCAAGGAGGCATAAAATAGCATGGTATAGTTTGGGAACTATGAGTAGCTTGGCATTTCAGTAGCAAGAAATGATGGGAGATGAGCAATAAGCAAGAGCCAACTGCTAAGGATGTATTTGATCTTGCTAATTAGTTTGGACTTTATTTTCCAAATGGTAGAAAACTAGAAAAGCATATTTAAGTAAGAAAATCAAGCTGGTTAGTGTTTTGGAAATACAGCTTTGGTGTTGAGAGTACAAAATTGATTTAAATGCCTATTCTCATTACTAAAGCTTAGGGATTTTTATTTCATCAATACTTTATTGTTTCATTGTCATAAATTAACATTGGTTTGTACAATTATGTTTCATCACTAAATGGCAAAACATTACTTCTTGAAAGAGAGAAATAATTTGTTAATATAACTTCTATTTAGGTGGCCAGATAAATCTATGGAAAGTTTTCCTATTTTCTTTTTTTAAAGAGAGAGAGAGAGAGAGACAGTGAAAGAGAATCAAATTTTTTATTTTCTCATGTGGCTTTCGTTGCTCTGACACTTAGTTGTATATGGTGCTGGGGTTCAAGCTCGCATTCTCATGCATGCCAGGCAAGCACCATAACTGCTGAGCACTATAACTGCTGAGCCACCGCTCCAGTCCCTTTGTCTTTTAATGGGGCTTTATTTCAGGATGACAGTTGGTAACTACTCTGTGGCTAAAGGGTGGGTAGTGGGAGTGTGAACCATAATGAGCCACACAGCTCCCAGCATGGTGAGCACCAGAAGCTTCTCCTCCAGAGAGAGAGAGGAGAGGACACATTGCCTTTTAGAAATGAAATGAGCCTTTACTGAGAGGGAAGCAGGCTTGATAAGCCACAAAATTCCATGCCATGCTTTCAAAAGATAAGAAACTCAAGTAACAGAGATCCTTAGTATTTTATCCTCCAGGATAGACATTGAGACTCCTTTGTAGATCTGGAATTTCCTCTTGTCCAGGACATACACAATGACCCCTCACAGATCCTCAGTGTCTTCTTAGACAATCCCTAGTCCTTTTTCCAATATGTGCCATCAGTGCTGCTTTCACACAGTCATTGTGTAGTTCGCTTCGTTTCACGTATATAATCTCCCTTTTCCTTCCCTGTTGAGCATCGTGAGATTTCAATTCCTTATGTGAATGCCATGCCATCTCCTACTCTGCTGAGCGCAGGGCAAATCTTAGAGGGTCTCAGATTGTACCCTATCAACCCAAGCTTGTCATATCAATGTTAGGGAGCAGGTGGGCTGTGGTTCCTTCCTTTAGTATGCATTCCTGTGTGTAGAGTAGTTCTTATAAATGTCTTGTTTTAATATTTTGAGTGTGAATTGATTGTTTCATAACAGTACTGAATTAGCCTTCTCTCTGTGTGTGCTGGGCCCATCATTCTCCCATGGAATGGAAAACAGGCAGCTGGAAAACTCAAGCAAGACAGAAAAATTAGAGAAAAAAATCTGGGTATGTAGAAATGACACAGCCTGAACTCTGGGCTCATCAAGGGATTTTCCTGGAAACTTGACCTTTTCTTTAGCTGGTCTCAGAATGAATACGTAGGGCCATGGTTGCTTCCTTTCTTTGCACCTGTTGAGTATATTGTCAGTGACTTCAAAATAGGCAGGTAGAGGGGAAGGCATGAGGATGTACAAATCACTCCAAGATAGTCCAAAAGGCAACTATGATCCTGGTGGATTCCTCACTCTGGGGAGAAAGGGTAGGGAGACCTGGAGAATAACCATCAAGGAAGCAAATAGGTTTGTCTCGGAGAATCTCTAAATCTGTGCTTAGAAGTTCCTCAACCCTCTACCATGCCCATGGTTATTCTCCATCAAGTATGTCACTGTCCTATTGAAACACAAATGCATGTGTCGTATGAAATCGATAGAAATAGTGGCTCTTAAGGAAAATGGGACTCCCAAAGGGATAATAAGAAGATGTGAAAAAGGCTTTTAAATATTTGATGGACCATCATGAGCTGGAAGGATTAGATTATTTGGTGTGGGTTCCAGCAGTAAAATTAAGGACCAGAAAGAAGACATAGATCAAGATAGAGAAGTTTTTTTATTTGCCAATTTTTACACCGCTAATACTCGGCCCACTATGGCAGTGTTTTCTCCCATTCGGACAGCTGCAGAGTATAGGATGGCCACATGGGCAAATGGAAGGATACCCTCAGTCAGGGTGACCACCCCCTTAGTGTTCCAGCTCATTTTTTTGAATATGGCAAAGTGATAGTTCTGTCAGTTCCCTAAAACTCATCAACAAGGTCAAATTCTGACCACACAACTCTTCGACCTCACTGTAAGGCCTTCTGAAACAGCAGCAGAGACTAACACCGGGCAAGGCACCACTGAGTCCCAGGCTGCCTGTGGCACCTGGACAAGCACGCTGGATCCCCCATTTCCCATGGCTGCCATGTAGGAAGGGCAGGCCAGGCCTACATGAAGCATAAACAGTCTTCACTGGGCTCAGACCAGGAGTCCATGGGTCCTGAGGACCTCTGTGAACTTGTTAATTTTCTTCTCCATGTTCTTTTCAGTCTGTTTCCATTGCCTCATAAGGTATTTCTTCTTCCAGTAATGGATCTCGGCCTTCTCCTTCCTCTTCTCCTCCCTCTTCTCCTCCAGAGTGGCTGTCACAGCCTGGTACTTCCAGCCAACTTCATGAGCCAGGCACCCCAGATAGGCAAATTTTCTTGTAGGCTTCAGACATACAACCTTGAGGGCAGCAGGAACCACCATCCTCTTTTTCTTGTCATAGGGCAGGGGAATCCCATCAAACACCTTGAGGCGGTCCAGGCCAGCCTGGCCTCGCTTGGTCTTGTGGGGCAACATTGCC
Source organism: Aplodontia rufa (assembly GCA_004027875.1). Lineage (NCBI taxonomy): Eukaryota > Metazoa > Chordata > Mammalia > Rodentia > Aplodontiidae > Aplodontia > Aplodontia rufa. The sequence goes on from PVKS010034925.1 coordinate 15,264, forward strand.
CTGCACTGTCTGCCAAAAGATGCGACTGGGGGCCTGGAAGGATCAGGGCCATGACATGGGTTTATCTGCTTGCGCAGGAAGGCCAAGTACTTCAACTTGTTTCTGTAGAAATTGCCAGAAATGTTGATGCCCTTGCAGCACACAACTATCACCTTCCAGCCCAGCAGTACCTGCTTGGTGGCCCAGGAGATGGCCTCGGCCATCCAGCATCAGGCCCTGCCGCTCCACCATCTTTTGCAGCTGCCCAGGAAAGAGGGAAGTTTTTTTTTTAATGCTTTTTATTAATGTGTTGTAGTTATATAGAATCGTGGGGTTCATCGTGACATATTTATGAATGCATATAACATAATTTGTTCTATTTCAATTCCCAGTACTTGCCCTTTCTCTCCCTTCTTTGGTCTCACAGATCCTCTTACTCTACTGATTTATGTATGTATTTATTTTTAATTGGTACATTATAGTTATATATAAAAGTGGAATTCACTTGTATTCATACATGTGCATAGCATAATTTATCAGATTTCATTCATGATGGGGAAGACTTGTATGGTAAATTTTTAAGCTGCTCCCAAGCAACTTTTTCCCATTTGATGTGTTCAAGCAGAGACTTCATGCTTTCCTGTTAGGTAGCAAGGGGTGCTTTCAAAATTGAGTCAAACTAGATATTGTCTATGCTTTTTTGAAAGGCATATTCTGGGGCTGGAGTGGTGGCTCAGTGGTTGGAGCATTTGCCTGGCATGCACATAGACCAGGGTTCAAACCCCAGCACCACAAACACAACTACGTGTTGGGGAAACAAAGGCCAGATAAAAAATAAAATTGATTCTTTCTCTCTGTCTTTTTAAAAAAGTAATATTCTAGAATTCAAACAACGATAAGCTCAAAGTCAATATTGTGAACCAAAATCTTCTTATCACTCTTGTTTTATCTCATTGGAGGTCATTAAGGCACCACTAATTTTTGTTTTGGATTCTGAGATGTCCTTATCCCTCCTCTGTGACTGTTGTCAGCTTTACTCTGGCAGCTATTTTTTTGTTTTCCTGTGTTTGTTTGTTCATTCTGACATTTACCCTTACAATAGTGTTGAGTTACTCATCTCTGTTAGATACTGTGCTAAGAACCCAACAATGGAAATGCTGCACTCTGTCTCTCCTGTCCTCATGAAGGTGTGAGGTGAGACTGCTTGGCTGTATGTGATGCTTCTAATTTTTTATTGATTATTTAGGCTCTTATTATTCACCCTGTTTTAAGAGAGGATAAACTGAAAAACAGATGTCCCAAGAGTTGGGTGAGAAGGTATTTGAGAGACATCTCTCAGTGTCATATTCATATACTTTCTTTTTGACCCTGACTCAGTGGTTGAACTTGGCTATGGTCAGTGCTTGAGGGCACACCCTCCAGGCTCGAACAGCTGTGCTCCTATCCTGCTTTCTCTACTGATTCATTATGAAACCAAGTTATCAACCCTTTCTGTGCCTTTATCCTCTCACCTGGAAGAGGGAATTATATCTTACCCTATCTATGAGGGTTCTTATGCATAATAGAAATAATGTTTGTAAGCTGTGTGCCACAGGCTTCACACATAGTAATTACTCAGTGACGGTAACTATTATTGTTGTTTTAGACAAGACTTCCTCTGTGCTTATCTCCACTTTAGCACGTATTGCATTGAGTTTGAGTAACTGTGGCTTCTTGCTTACAAGTCTGTCTCCCTCACTGAACCGTGAAGTTTCTAAAGCTCTGACTTCACCTATCAATGTCATGATGCTTTCCAGTGTTGTTTGTGTCAGGGCAAATGCTGAAAATCTCAGTGTTTAAGTGACATGTTAGGGAAATGAGCAGGATTTTGTCTGGCCAGAGGTGGCCAACCCATGACCCCAAACTCTGCCCAACTTCCCGAAGACTGAGAGCATTAATCTCTTGGGACAGGAATGGGGGCACCTGTGTTGGGAAGCTCTGGCTTCGTGCAGGAGGCGTAGTTGGGTAAAACGTCTCTGGATTTTTTATTTGCATGGAATAGACTTCCATCTCACCTCCTAGCTCCATTTTGGTGTTTTAGAAATGAAATACTTTTTCCATTTTTCTGCTTTTTTTAATTTTTATTTTTGAACAACCATATAAATTTTTAACAAAATAATATAAAATGCGTATAGTTTCTGGATACTAGATTTACCCCTGCCCCCCCAATTTCCCACATGTATCCCTCCCTTCCCTTACCCACAATAGCTCTAAAAAGGTATTAGGCTGTATAACATTACACCTTATCTGGATTGAACACATGATAATAGACCACCTTTCTGAATGGCCAGGGTCTAGTTCCAACCTCCACAAATGAGTGGAGTCATTCGACCCTTGGTTCTCTGGGTTAAGCTGATTTAACTCAACATAATTTCTTCCATAGCCATCCATTTACCTTCAAAGGCTGCAATATCATTATTTCTAATTGCTGTGTAAAATTCCATGGTATATACGTACTACAGTTTTTGGATCCATTCATCCAGTGAGGGACATCTGGGTTGTTTCCATAGTCTAGCAATAGTAAATTGAGCTGCTATGAACATAGATATTGCTGTGCTGATTTTAAATCCCCTGGAAAGATACCCAGGAGTAGAATAGCAGGATCATATGGTGGGCTCATCCCTATTTTTTGAGGATTCTCCACACTGCTTTCCAGAGGGGCTGTACCAGTCTGCAGCTCCACCAACAATGTGTTAGTGTGCCTCTCTCTCCACAGCCCCTCCAGCATCTATTATTGTTTATTTTCTTCATTTTTGCCATTTTTCTGCTTTTTGAGTATAAATTTTATGAAATGAAAGCTTGAGCTTTTTTTTTTCCTCAAAATTTCCTTCATGGTTTCAACTGGAATCTTTGAGCCCTATTTAAAGAGGTTATATGGTTCTTCTGATTGCTTCTTCATATGCTCTAGAGTTTCCAAGGTGGTTAGAACTCAGTTGGCAACTAAATTATTCATTACTTGCACATGCATATCAATTTATAATGAATCATCAGAAGCAAAATATATAGTATTTAAGTACGAATTTCCAAGTAATCTATCTTAAATATTATAATAATTGTTGGGGGGAAATCCTTACTTCCCTATTTCTCTGTACTCCATGAGGAAGACTAATAGTCAAATGACCCATCTGGAAAATGAGAAAGGAATCTGAGTAATTTCTCTAATGAAGTTAGACAAGTGGCAATGTGCAGAAAAAGATACTCAGCTTTGTTAGTCATTAGGAAAATATGAATGGAAGCCAAAATGAGATGCTGCCGTACACCACTTAGATTGGTATATGAAAAAAGATGGACAATAACAAGCACTGTGGAGGATGTGGAGAAATTGGAGTCTTCATGAATTGCTGGTAGTGATATAAAAATGGTCATTTTCAAAACAATCTGGTACTTTCTCTACAGTTATCATAAAACTCAACAATTTAATTCATTCATTTCACTCACTCACACACACTTAAGGGAAATAAAAGCATATATTTACACAAAAACTGATATGATACATGGATGTTTATAGAAACATTATTCACAATAAGCAACCCAAATGACCATCATCAGACAGCTAGATAAATAAAACATAGTGCATCTATGTAATAGAACATCATTGGGCCAACCAAAGAAAGGTTACAGTGTGGATGTACATTGAAAACGTGCTATGTGAAGGAAACCAGTCACAAGCGGCCACAGATTGTACCAGCCTATTAATACCAGGTGTCCAGAATAAGCAAATCGATAGAAAGAGAAAGTAGTTGAATGGTTACCTGGGGCTGGCAGGAGAGAAAATGGTGAATGACTGCTAATGGGTTCAGGGTTTCTTTTTTAGGATAATGAAAATGTTCTATAATGATATTAGGGGGATGGATTCATGACTCTGTAAATACACTTAAAATAATGGAATTATACACTTTAAAGAGGTAAACATGTATATAAAGTATATCTCAATAGAATTATTAAAATAAATGAAAATGTAAACATACAGGATTATGCTATACACACTGCTCTTTAACTTAACCACTCAACACATTTTAAGCATATCCCCCCAGCACATAGAAAGCTTGGATGGTTTTAAATGGCTGTGCAATATTACAAATTATGGGACATCTGATTGTTTACTACAATTTGACTTTCTGTCATTGAATTTCCTGCGGTTTAAAAGAGCCTCCTTCTTGGTCTTTCCGTATCCTACAAATGACTGCAGTGAGGGAATGAGAACATGGGGAAAAGAGGGCAATAGGCTCTTTCTGCTGGAGAGGAGGCGGAACAGCTGCAACCCAGCCATTGGCTCCTGAGTACCCTTCCTTGTCTGATCCCATAGTTTTTCAGTTATTAAAGTCAGGTCATCAGGCCTGACCCCAAAATGATGAACTTCTTCAGAGTCAACTCAGTGCACCTTTGTAGCTCATGATTTTGCTGTTTGATTAGGCCTGCTTTACATTTCTTTGTGGAAGTCAATAGGTCTTTGAATATTTTATACCTTATTTTAATATTTTTGCCTTCTTTCCTGTCTCAGCTTGTGAGTTTATTTTTATTCGTCACTGAGACCTTGAAAGTGGTAACTATTCTTTCTTTTATGAATATTGTGAAATCTATTTGCTGTTGGTTTCTGATAAGTTCTTTTATCAGATTAATGATATTTCCTCTATTTCTTGATGAATAATTTTTCTTAAAAATCAGAAATGGATGTGGAGTTTCACCCAGCTTGTGGGGATATCCATCATGATAGTTGTATACATATTTATTTATTTTTCTCCTTTAATCTGTTCATGTGGTGAATTGCATTAATGCATTTCCTAGGCATTTTCAATCATTCATTTGGCATTCATTTCACACATATTTATTTAGTGCCTTCCTTGTGGCAGATGCTGTTCTGAGCACTGGTGATATAGTAATAAGCAAAACAGACATTATTCTTTCAAAATACTATTAAATGCAATCTGCTAACATTTTTTACACTTAGATTTAAGAACCTACCTCAAGAAATATTCAGAAGTATACACAAAGATTCATGATAAGGACCAATTATTACAACATTGTTTATAAATGTTAATAAGACATTTGAAACAGGTTTTAGTTCCTCCAAGGAGATTCCTCTGGGGTAAAGGTTAAAGGGTGAGAATCATGAAGACAGATTTTCAAATCTCAATGTATAGCTTTTATATTGCTTAATTTTTTATTTTAATGTGTTTTACAGCAAACAGATATTAATGTTGTAATTAC
>PVKS010034926.1:0-20482 GCA_004027875.1 Aplodontia rufa
TCAGCTTTGATCTTAATTATTTCCTATCTTCTGCTGGCTTTGGGATTAGACTGTTCTTCTTTCTGTAGAGATTTGAGTTGGCGCATAAGCTTATTTGTTAGGGATGTCTCCTGATTCTTAATGTGGACACTCAGTGCAATAAATTTTCCCCTTAAGAATGCTTTCATGCTGTCCCAGAGGTTTGATATGTTGTCTTCATTCTCATTCTCTTCCAAGAATTCCTTAATTACTGTTCTCATGTCTTCTTGGATACATTCTTCATTTAATAGGGTATTATTCAATCTCCACATATATGTGTTTTGTGCCATGGTTTTTGCTGTTAATTATTAGGGCCATGGCATCATGGTTTGATAGGATACATGGAATAATATCTACTTTTCTATATTTGCTGAGTTTTCCTTTGTGAACTAGTATATGATCTATTTTGGAGAAGGATCCATGTGCTGCTAAGAAGGTATACTCTGCCAATTTGGGGTGGAATATTCTGTAGATGTCTGTTAAGTCTATTTGATTTATGGTGTTGGTTAGGCTGGAGATCTCTTTATTGTTTCTTTGCTTTGATGGTCTGTCTATTGCTGATAAAGGAGTGTTAAAGTTTCCCAGTACTATTGTGTTGAGGTCAACAAGTGCTTTCATATTTTGGAGTATTTTTTCCACATAGTTGGGAGCTTTGGTGTTTGGAGATTATATATTTACTATGGTTATTTCTTCCTGTTGTATTGTTCCCTTTACTAGGATGTAGCAGCCTTCTTGATCTCTTTTGATTAATTTATGTTTGAAATTTACTTTGTCAGATATAAATATTGCAACTCCAGCTTGCTTTCTTGGGCCATGTGCATGGCAGATCTTTTTTCCATCCTTTCACCCTTAATCTGTGGGTGTCACAGGCTGGAAGGTGGATTTCCTATAAGCAGCATATTGTTGGACTTTGTTTTTTGATCCAATCTGCTAGTCTATTTATGTCTTTTGCTTGGTGCATTGAGACTATTCACATTTAGTGTTTGAATTGTTATGTGGTTGTGGCTCATATTCAGTGTTTTATTTTAAAATCTATGCCATCTTAGTTGTCTGTTGAGAGCCTGTGCCTTTATTGAATTACCTCTGATTGTGGGTTTTGAGGAATATTAGCTTGTACTTGTATCTGGAGTTTATCTTTGAGAATTCTTTGTAATGCTGGATTTCTGTTCATGAATGCTGCAAGTTTGTTCTTATCATGAAATGTTCTTATTTCCCTCTCAAATTTGAAGCTGAGTTTTGCTGGGTATAGAATTCTTGGTTGTATGTTGTGTTGGAGCAGGCATTGAAAGATCTGCTTCCAAGAACTTCTCGCTTCCAAAGTCTGAACTGAAAAATCAGATGTGATTCTGATTGATTTGCCTCTGAATATGATTTGGCATTTTTCCCTTGATGCTTTCAATATTCTTTCCTTGATTTCCCTGCTGTACGTTTTGAATATGATGTGTCTTGGTGAGCTTCTCATTTGATTAGGGCTATTGGGTGTCCTATAATCTTCCTGGATGAGCATATCTGACTCTATTTATATGTGGGCAAAATTTTCTTTAGCAATTTCCTTGAGAATATTCCTTATCCCATTTATTTGTGTTTCAATTTCCTCCTATATGCCAATTACTCTTAAATTGTTTCTTCTCATTTCATCCCAGACACTTTAAAAATTCTGTTCATGTTCTGTGAGTTTTTTTTTCTTTTTTTCATCTGTGCGCTCTAGCTTGCTCAGCCTGTCCTCATTGTCAGAAGTTCTTTCTTCAAGAGCTGAGGTTCTGTTTTCTATAGAAGTTAGTCTATTATTAAATTCTTCCATGGTTCCTCTCACGTCATTGACTGCAGATTTTAGCTCTGTTACTTCCTTTTTGAGTATGTCTATTTCTTTGATAATAGAGTTTTTCACCTCTTCAAACTTCTCACTTAGTCCCTTCATTATATCTTCTTTTAGTTCATTGTTCCTTTTGTAATCAGATCATTGATAATATTTTAAAATTTTTCATCTCAACCCCTATCTGTGGTATCATTTTTGGGGGAGTTTTGGGTTTGAGGTGACCCTCTCCTTGTTTGATTCTTCATTTTGAAGAGCTTTGTGTGGATCTCTGAATTGAGATTCCTGAGGGGAAAGCAAGCAACTCTCCAGGTGGTTTTTCTTTGCAAGTCAAATGGTCCGATGAGCTACCAACTCTTTGATGATCAGCTTCTTCCAAATGCTGTTTTTGCCTGGGTCCTGGTGTTGTACCTTTTGGTTCCAGGCTCAAGGTTGCAAATCTGAACCTCCCAAAATGGAGACCTACCTTCTAGCAGGACTCAAATAAGAAATAAGGCCCCACAAGGAGCACTGGACATAGGTAGGTGGGGATGTTGCAGTGGGGAACCTCCCCTGGTTGGTCCTGAGCAGAGTTGCTCAACAGGGTTCCTACTGGTGGTGTCCTGAGCACCTTCCTATGAGACTCCAAGTCAGTTGTCTTGAATTTGAACAGAATAGCTTTCTCATTTAGGTTTGAGGAATAATGATAAGAAAACATGTAAAGTTTTTAAAGATTATAAATACACAATAAAAGGAACATATTTTGATTGAATTAAGTTTTTATTTTCTTACACAAAATGTTATAGAAAGTTCAATCTTTTAGAAAGACAGATAAACATATTTTGACTTACACCAGCATAAAATTTATAATTCTTATAACCCTCACCTACACTACTACCTACAAATTGCCTAGTTTTTGTTTAAAAGATGCTCCAAAGAAATGGAGATTGTGAAGTGATGGACACTTGAAAAAGTTAATTCTCACTGTTGCACTAATTCCATTCTGTTTATATATGTGTGCATATATTTTTCCCCAGAGAACTTAGTTTCATATGCCCTATTCTTCCTCTTCATTTACATACAGTGTTTTATAGAACATGCCACAATGTCCTGTGGCCTCAATTAACAAACCCAGGACTTGTTAAGCAACATGGAACCACCTTTTAGCAATTTATATTTGGAGGAATTACCCACCCCTATTTCTACAAGCTGTCTCTAGAATTCTTCATAAAATACATTTTGATGTATCCTATAACTCAGAGACTTTGTCTTTTTTTGCTGAGTCCACTTAAGTCTGAACTTGAAGTCCAGCTCAGATTCTGGACATGCAGAGGAAGATATCTCACTGAACTGGGAGTGCAGTGCCTGCTAGTCAAACAACGCAATTCTAATATTTGCCGTTATGTCCTTCGTCAAATATTCTTAACAAAGTTCTATAACTCAGCTCTCAGATCAAGAGAGGATAGGATTAAGGTTACAAGTTGGATATAAGAATACACTATTCTCACCATACTAACAACTGTGTAATTATAAATCTTGGAACACAGCTTGAAAAGCAGATTTAAAAATTGATGTAATTTTGTCATAAAAATTTGGTTTAATTCTAATAATTACCAAGTTTTGCTTCTAAAGAGTTTTCTAATGCATTTGGACATCTTGTAAGTGTGCATGTGTATATATAGTATATATATATAGTATATATATATACATGAGTATACAATAGATATAATAGTATATATGTAATAAAATACATAATATATATTCATATGTACTTCAAATATGACCAAATATCTTAAGGAAATTCCAACAAAATTTTTAGAGAATAACTCTTAGCTTATATACAAAGTAATCACATATTTCTGAAAAGTTCATGAAATATAAATGGAAGTAAAATATCAAGTATTGTTTTCTATAATCAAAATTCTAGCTTACAGCATACTTATATAGACTATTGAATATTAAACACCATTCCTTTTTCTTTAAACAATAACAAAAGATATTAGGAATGATGAATTATCCTGGTTGGTTTGACTTGGGTCCAAGCAAAGTATTTATTACATCACCCTGAAAAGAAAGCAAAAAAGTTACACAATTACAATGCAATAAAATGCAACTTAAAAAGTAAAGTAGTTTTTAAAATGCCATTTAAAGTTTATAAGTTAGTGATGCACATGTAAAGGGCATCCAATAAGATTGAAAATGGAAACAGATAAGGGTAAGTTTAAACAGTGGCAGGTACTTCCTAGTATAAACCAGTTCTTTCCTATGAAAGATTCTTTTAATGAAGTATGACAAATAATTTTATAAGGATTCAGTAGAGAAAAATTTTGGTAGCTCTTAGTTAGCCTTAATGCTTCAACCTGAGCTTTCTCATCTGTAAAATACCTGTTAAACTTAATGATATCTTGGTTCTTTCCTGATCTGTTAATGCTTGATTTAGAGAAAGTAGTACCTATCAATTTCCATGTGGGTTTTTGTATTTTCATTTAATAACACTTATATCTTTGAACTAAAAATGACAAAATTATCATATATGAGGATGAAAACCAAAGATTTTTCAAGGACAGATAATAGATAGCATACATAATGAAAACATGGGACCTAGAAGTGGAAGACTATGATAAATGTGATCTTGAGAAAATCAACATCTACTTCTAAAGGTTGCTGTGAGAGTTGAATAGCTAATTTATGGGAAAATGTTGGACAGACTCTAAAAAGCTATAAACACTTTAGATTATATCATATAAGTCACTTCCTATCTTTTCATGTATACTACATTGTCTTTGACATTTTCTCATCCTTCAAGCCCTAATTTACCAAAATCAATTGCCCAGTCCTGTTAATTCTTTTATTTCAAACACATCTCTTTCTACTTCTGTCTCTCCCTTTGGCAAATGAAATAGATTACTCCTATAACTAGTTCAATGTTTCATCCTTAGTGCCTAAGGCACACCTTGTCACATAGTACATATTCAATAAATATTTTTCAATATTTATTGAAAAACGTTCTATATGAATAAACGTTCTATTTTTTTCTACCTTCAATGTCTGTCAGCACTAACATAATATTAGATATTTATGTTTCTAAAACCCCATATTGAATATTTCACTTTTTAAAACTTTGTTTTGTAGAAAATGTAAATACCAAAAGCACAGAGAAAATCATGGGAAACATTTGTTGACTGAACCATAATAGTAAAAATAGTGTCCAAGAGTGAGCCTCTACAGGTTACCTCCAGAAAATGCTACCTTCTTGCAATGCCCTATTGAAATTGACTTTTGCCAAATTCTTGAATCATAATTCTATTCAATGCAAGACTTACACCCCTATCAAGCAACCTACAACATGCCAGGAAAAGAGCTGGAACTTTCCAATCATGAACTTGAGGCAAATCCACCAACAGTTGACAACATTATAAAGTTATAGGCACTACCAATTTCCTTAACAAGATTCTTAAAGCTCAAGAAATAAAACCAAGTATCAATAAGTGGAATGACATCAAATTAGAAAGTTTCTGCATAGCAAAGGAAATGATTAAAAGTATGAAGAGCCTATAGAATGGGAGCCTACAGAATCTTTGCCAGTTGCTTCTCTAACAGGACATTAATATGCAGAATATATAAAGAAGTCAAAAACCACCAAAGAAAACAACCACAAATAACTCAATCAATAAATGGGGAAAAGAACTAAACAGACATTTCTCAAAAGAAGAAATACAAATGGCCAACAAATATATGAAAAATAGTGTTCAACATCACTAGCAATCAGGAGAAAGGAAATCAAAACCACACTAAGATTCCATCTCACTTCAGTTCTAATGGCAATTGTCAAACAATAATAAATGCTGGTGAGGATGTGGGGGCAGGTACACTGTACACCGCTGGTGGGACTGCAGATAATACAACCACTCAGGAAAGCAGTATGGAGATTCCTCAAAGCAGTAGGAATGGAAACTCCATATGACTCAGCTATCCCAATCCTTGGTAATTATTCAAAAGGACTAAAATCTGAATACTATAGTCATACAGCCACCTCAACGTTTATAGCAGCACAATTCACAATAGCCAAATCATGGAATCAACCCAGATGCTCATCAATAATTGAATGGATTAGAAATTGTAGTATATATACACAATGCAGTTTTACTCAGCCATAAGGAAGAATGAAATTATGGCACTTGCTGGTAAAAGAATAGAAATGGAGAATATCATGCTGAATGAAAATAAGCTAGTTTCAGAAAATCAAGGATTGAATGTTTTCCCTCATATGAGGAAACTGGAGCAAAATAAAGGAAAGAAGGAAGGGAGGATCAGATATCATAAAGATCAGTAGAGTAGGAGAATGAGAGGGAGAGATGAGGAATGGGAATGGGGAGAAAATGCAGAGTGCTTTTAAAAATCATGCTATGTGCATATATAAATATAAGATAGGGAATTTCACATTTATGTATAAGTAGAAAGAACTAATCAAAAATAAATAAATAGATGAACAAAAGGTAGATCAGTAGAGGAAGAAGAAAAGGGGGAGGAAGGAAAAAGGAGAAACATGAACTGAAATAGAATGCCATGCATGTACGAATTCGTCAAGATAAATCCAACTACTGTGTACAACTATAATGCTCTAATAAAAATAAATGAAGAAAAAAGTAAAGTTATAAATGTAAGGCTTGGAACTTAGTTTACAAGCCAGACATTGGGCTAGTGTTATCCCTAACCAACTGATAGAGGTTGAAATTTCCTTTGTCACCTCACTAATCCTTTTTATCCCTCATCTCCCACTTCCCACAGGCAGCCTCCATGAATTGAGTGCACTTCTTTCATATAGATGAAATCATAAGTCCTCCAAACCTTTGAATCATTCTTGGTTTAAATTAATGAAAAAATTGTAATGTTATTTGAGAAGAAATGTTTTGACATTAGTTATTTTGAGACTTCCAGTTACTATGATGACTATAATTATTCTCTAAAAGTTATGGAAGACAAGGTATATCAATCATGTGTTTGGCTGTAACCTAATACCTTATTAATAGTTTGTTGCTGTTTAGTCTCACATACATGTAACACAGAACCTTTCAAATACAGTACTCCAAATCACGGAAAAAAATTTTTTTAAATCAGGAAACTATTTATTTACTAATATATGAGATACATTTATTAAAAAAAATTTGCCCACCAATCTTAAAATCAACGTGTATGCACATGTGAGCACATATACACATACACACACACACACACACATTTCCTCCCCCAACACACATTCAATTTGCCCAAAATTTTGAAACTCTGGAAATTTTGATTTCTGCTTGCAGAGCACACTGCTCAAATTAAAAAATGGTTCTAATCAATTCACATCCAAACACAAAAATGAGGCATTTTCTCCCATATTCCATTTTACAGTCTATATTTTATACTTTTACTAACTATAAATGTTTTCATTAAGAGTACTATTTTTACATTTGTGTTTAAATAGTATTAACAGATATTTTGGCATACGGTACTTATCTTCCTTAAATTTGCCTTGTCATTCATCACTATTTTCTAGATTTAATCAAAATATTTCACATCGGCACATTAAGATACATATCTTTTACATTTCTGTATTGTAGTGATATGTGAAAATGCCATATTTTATTTATTTAAGTCCTCCACTGATGATCACTTGAAAGAATTTCCAATTTATCAATATATAAATAAGGCTGCTGTAAACACTGTTCATTGTTTTCTCATTAGCATGTCTTTCACATTATTATCAATGATTTAAACAAAGCCCTAGGAGATACATAGAATCTAATCAGATGTCATTTAAACATCTATAAGGTTTGTAGTCCTACCAGATAAGAAAACTAGAACAATTTAGAATTTAATGACACGGTAAATAAATGAACTGAAGTCAAACAAGTGAGCCAGCAACATGGATAGAACTACCCACTCTGTGAGATGAACAACCTAGATAATATATACCAAGAGCTTAGAAGACATACCTAACAGCCCACTCCATTTGGATGTGTTGACAAATTGAGTACAAAGCAGAGTTTAGCCTGCTATGACTAAAATAGTTAGAAAATCCTCTTAAACATCCACAATTTCAGATCTCATTCCCTGGCTAGCATCCCTATTTGATATGCATCTCAGCTAGCTGAGATAATAATTTCCAAACATACCTGTTATGTTATTCTTTTTTATCCATGAGAAGAATAAACATTGTGTATGGAAATCATGCAGCAAATGAAAGAGTTAGTTTTGGTAATTTTAATATTTCATGTTAAGGAAGTGTTATATATTCAAATTTTATTTATTTGTTAAATTAAGAGAAATTTTCATATTAGGTTGTCTAACATAAACATTTGATTTTTACATAAATGTGCAATTGTATATCTATTTAGATTAGTAAACGTAGATTTAAATCTTAGTTATTTGTAAAAAACATGGAACATTTAAGAAAATTTGAGATTTGTCATATTTTAAAATTTTTTAATTTATGAAATTAATAAGAATTCCTTAAGTATTTGAGATTTGATTGTCTATAAAACAACTTAAGTACTTAAAACTCCAATATTTTAAATGTGTAAATGAAATTTAAAATATTTTTTAATAAAGATAGAGAGGGAGAGAAAGAGAGAGAAAAAGAAAGAATCGATTTTTTTCATTTTTTTAATCTGGGCTTTATTTCTTGGACACAGTTGTGTACGTGGTATGGGGGTATGAACCTGGGTCCTCATACATGCCAGGCAAGTGCACCAACCATTGAGCCACTGTTCCAGACCTGAAATTAAATTTTTTTTTTCAGAGCTAAGGACTGAACTTGGGGCCTTGTGCGTGCTAGGCAAGCACTCTGCCACTGAGCTAAATCCCCAACCCCCCAAAATTTTAAATATTTAACAAAAAATTTTAAATTTTTGTCGGTGCATGATCAAACCTAATGGTAGATTCACCATGTCATAACTATGCACATAACATAATTTGATCAATCTCATTCCCCAGTACTCCTGGCTTCGCCCTTTCCTCCTCCTTCCACCGGATCTTTTTCCTATACTCCCTTCTATTTTCATAAGACTCCTTTTTCCCCTTTAGTTTCCACATATGAGAGAAAATATGCAACTCTTGCTTATCTGAATCTGACCTATTTTGTTTAACATGATACTCTCCAGTTTCATCCAATTCCTGCTAATGATGTATTTTTTCATTCTTTTTTATGTCTGAATAAGATTACATTATGTATGTATAGCACATTAACAAAATTTGTTTCAAAAAGTTCACTTAAAATTATTATTAAAATAACTTTAACTCAGTTTTTTAAAATGTGTGAAAATTCACAGGAAAAGGAGAATACAGTATCAAAAAACTTATGAAGTAACATTCATTCTCACTGATAATGAAGAAATATGCGAAGGAAATTACATAAGATGCCAGTTTACATCTTTTACAAAAATTAAATTATTGACTAATATCAAGTACTAGCAAAGTTATAGAGAATTAGAAACTTTTACACAAGGGTAATGGGGCTATAAATTATAAGAGCCTCTTTGGAGCGCATTTCAATAAAATAGAAAGCTCAAATACCACAGAAGCCAGTGATGACAGAGAATCACATTTTAAGCATGTTTATTAGGAAACAGAGATAACATATCAACTTCAGTGATATGTAATGACAAGAAATGCATCAGCATGCTAAAGCTCACAGATCTCTCTTACACTGCTATGCATAGCATACACTAACAGACATTTTTAGGCAGCATAATCAATCTCTCTTTTTTACCAACCCAAGTTCAGAGTGAGTGGACAAGTTCTTAGAGCTCTTATGGAATAGAACTAAAAGAATTATAGAAATTATGAAAAAAGGATGGATTAAAGCCTTAAGGTTCCATTTAGGATTTGAGGGATATGAACATAAAAAGTTGAAGGATTACTATGAACTATGTTGATCCACTTAAATGTTTTTAAAGAAATGTTTAAAAAGACTATAATTCTCATTCAATTTATTCTGGACACTGGTTGTGTATCTCAGATAAGTTTCAATATAGGTACAAACATCCAGTACCTGTTAAAATATCTTATACTTAATGAACATATGAGAAATGGAAAATACCAAAATGTTTTATATTATAAAAATAACAAGCCATTAAGACTGAATCCCTCAGAGCAGACAAAAATTATTACATAAGGAAATATATACATTTTGAGAGAAAAACTAGGTAGTAAACAGGATTTGGAAAAGAGGTAAGTAAAAAGAAAAACTAAAATTCAGCCATGATTCCCACTCCTAAGAAATAATCCTTGTGTATGGTGATTTTTCTCCTAATTTTTAAATTCATAGTCAACAAACATTTGCTGAATAACTAATATAAGTCAGGTACTGTACTAGGCCATAAGAGTAGAGCCCAGCATCAGAAAAACAAAAATCACCATTTTCAAGGAATTTACATCTAATTGTGGGACACACACACACAATTGACAAAATACATATATAAGTACATAGTATATTTAAAGATGATTATTAAGAAAAATAATCAATGAAAAATTATTGAATGGGGAGTATGGGGTAGAATTGAAATTGCAATTTTATAAAAGTTGTTCAAGGAAGTCTTTACTGAGAAAGTGACATTTCAGCAAAAAGTTGAAGTGGGTGAAGGAACAAGCCCTGTGGATTTGGGCAGATAGAATGATAAGCACAAAGTTCCAAGCACTTTGTTTACTGACTCGTTTAACATTTGTAGTCTGCAAGGTTCAGGTAGAATTACCTACTACTAGTGACCTAGATCTAATCAACTATCTAATTTCCCTGCAACATTTCCCTCTTGTTGAATCTTTCAGTTGTTCCTTTACCTTTTTTCTTTATATCCTATCACAAATAATTATGTAATCTATTTCTTTGACTGTATCTATGAATATTTCTGTAGAATTTCCATAGGAAAAGAAGTAGGAACCAACATTTCCTGAACATTTCTAACAGGGTTAGTTCAGATTGTCAAATTGTTTCCAAAGGGGTTATAACAATTTCTAGTCTAACCATCAGTATAAAGAACTTACTTTATCAAGTGTTTGCCAATACTGAGTAGTCCCATAAGTTTTTAAAAATAAACTTTATTTTAATTTGATATGTGAAAATGCAACCACATTTTGATGTAATTTAATAGATTATGTGTTTACTAAATCATTAGTGAGGTTAAATCTTAAAATATATTTACCAGTCATCTTTTATGAATGACCTGTTCCTGACCATTGACCATTCTATTGGAGTCTGAGTGTTTTTTCTTATTGTCATCCATACTTTTTAAAATATTTTGACATGTATTTCATATTTGGAATAATGTTTACCAGATTGCAATGTGCAATAACAATTTAAACATAAGAATCAGAGAAAAAGTTGAAAAGTTATTATAAAAATAATGAGCATATGATGGCAATACAAGTTGTTTATCAAAATTTGGCAACAAACCTTTCAAATTTGAAGATCAGAGTGCAATAATAGGATAATGCTAGACCAACAGAAATAAATGCCTATTTCAGGAACATTGGGCAATGTATAAAAGTACAGTTATTTCATGTAAAAATCTTTGGATGTGTATAGTAACTAATTCAGCTATTCTTAACAATTACTAAGTCCCAAGTGCATACTAGGCACAGTTTTAATTTCTTACAAATAATGTTTATAATTTGTATGCTCAGCAATATTATTATTCTAATAATCTATCTTTCACAGATATAGAAAATGAGGCTGACATGAAATCTAAACCCAGTACCTAGCAACTTTTGGAACTTAATGCCCTTCCATTAGACTGCACTTAAGATACTTGAGAAATGTATACCCATTCCATGAGACAATGTTACAACTGAAAAGACTGAAAAAACAATATAAAATTTTTACTTTTGAGTCTTACCCGGCCAGAATCTAAAGTTGTAGGCATATTTCTCAGTTCATACACAACTACCTGTCCATCACTGTCTCCTACTAGAAGGCAATCTGATTGTTTTGCAAAGAGAATAGTTGTGAACTTGATTCCAGGGTTAGCAACATTCACAATCAAAGGATCCAAACTGTAATGAAACATTTTATTTAAAAATTTAGTTGTTAAAATCGTATTTATTAATACACAAACTAATAAAAATTCCAGTTTCTTTTTTTACTTTATATAACAAAACCCAAAAGCCTCGCCAAGTGTGATGGTGCATGCATATAATCCCAGCAACTAGGGAGGCTGAGGCAGGAGGATCTCAAGTTCAAAGCCAGCTTCAGCAATTTAGCGAGGCCCTGAGCAACTCAGTGAGCCCCTGTCTCAAAATAAAAACTAAAAAGGGCTGGGGATGTGGCTCAATGGTTAAGCACCCCTAGATTCTATCCCGGAATTCAAACAAACAAACAAATGACAACAATAGAAAACAAAACAAAAACAAAAATACCTCCTTGTTTTCAAACTCCAAATAACTATTTCTTGCTCCTTAATCAGAATGTTCTTTGGATTCAAAATTGCAACAGGACTCCTGCCAAAAATTCCAACCTGCTAGACTGTCCAGCAGACTACAAACTTGGTAGGATGCAGGATTTTGTGAGCCAATTCTTTAAACACATCCATCTCAATATAGAAATGGAGATTACTGGTTCTGCTTCTTTGGAGTACCCTGATTAAAATAACTTCTTAAATAATAATTATTTTTAACAGAAGAATGTATCAATTCAAATGAACCCCTGGAACATAAAATGACATTCTGAACAGAAACTTTCCTTGTGTTGGTCATTAGAAGCAATCAATTTGGGGCTGGAACAGTGGCTCAGTGGTTACGGTGCATGTCTGGCATGCACAAGGACACAGGTTTGAATCCCAGCACCATGTACACAATGAACTGTTGGAGCAACAAAAGCCACATGAACAACTAAATAAAACTGATTCTCTCCTTCTCTCTCTCTCTCTGTGTCTCTCTCTCTTTGAAAAAAAAAGAAAGAAAATTAGTGATAGTTTAAAAACCTTAAAAATAGAAACAGTCTATTTATGCCCTCAAAAAAAGGACAGAAGTAGCAACTTTTTATATATCTAAAGAAGTATTGTCATGTGAACCACAGTTTTACCAGAAAAATTAAAATTTAAATAGCCACTTTAAATATTAATTATCTTCTACTCAAAAGTAAATTTTTGTTATGAAGTCCTTGATTTTTGATTGATATTCTTTTATAGAACAAATTACGACAAAAAATTTAATTTATTGAATTATTAACTTATAGAAAATAGTATTAAGAATAGACTCATTGGGGCTGGAGTGGTGGCTCAGCAAATACAGCGCTTGCCTGGAATGCATGAGCATGTGGGTTCAAACCCCAGCACAACGTAAAGAACAAACTGAGCAATGAAAGGGACATGAAAAACTAAATAAAATTCTGGCTTTCTCTCTCTCTCACTGTCACTCTCTCTTAAAAAAAAAAAAAAGAAAGAATAGACTCATTGAATTTTAGGTTATTCATTTTAAACACAATTTTCCTGCCCCTTCTGCTAATAATTAGCACAAAAACTTATGATATTCCAATGGAAGTAGCATCATTTAACATTTCATTTCATCTTTGTATGAATTTTCATATTAAGAAGAATAAATGGATCTAGATGGCCTTCTAATAATTTCAATGTAACATCTTAAATAAAAAATAAAGTGCAGATAATACAAGATGGCGAGCAGCAGGAAAGCTGCTTCTTATTTGGCTCCATGACTAGATGAAACAACTACAGGACAGCTCCATTGCTGAGAGGGGCATTTAGGGGAAAATCTTCACCATAACACAGCACTAGTTAGGGGAGATTTTTGCAAGATCAGAGATTTGGATGCAGCAAGTGGAAAAAAGGGATTGTATCCGTCCCAGCTGCGATGCCATTGCTCCCAAGGGGCAAGGGATTGGGGAAGAGCTGAACCATAACTTGTGACTTGATCTGCCACAGAGAAGCCAAGTTCTGTAAGGAATCGCACCTTGGGCTCAACTAGTGACACCCCTACTGCACCTACACGGCATAAGGGGACAACAGTGTCTCTCAGCTGCCTGCAAGGGGGAAAGCCAGAAGTCTTTTTGAACAGAATGTCCAGTGGAAGGGATTCTGCAGTTCAGAGCAGGCTTCTCCACAATTCCACCAGGAGCCAGCCACTGTTCAGAGGCTGAACTGGGAAGAGGAGGGGGTGGGACAGGCCCAGTCTTTACTTAGCTCAGGGGGATTCTGGTTTGTGGAGTGCAAGGAAACTTTGCTGAGCCCTATCCACTCCCACTTCCAACCGAAAGGCTCACTTGATAAGCTAAGGTGGGACAGTAGCACTAAAGAGACCACATTCTGAGCTCTGAAAACCTGGAAGGACTGTGAGTGTAACCAGCAGAGGGAGCACTGATCTGTAATCAATTCCCTGTGCCTAAAAGCCAGAAGTCACCTGAGTTTCAGATCCCCAGGGAGTCTGGCAATGGCCAGCCCTCAGGACATTTGTTAATCTGATCTCTTCAGGGAAATATCCAACCAGAAAGCCCAGGAGACTGAGCTAGACATCCCAGTCATCTTCTTGAAATCACATAATTCCAGACTGAGAGACCCTGCTAACAAAACTCAGGTAGACAGTGAGCATCTGCTCCCAATGTGTAGAGAGACAACCTCAATGAACATACTTCCAATTTTTCATTAAGGATTTTAATTTATCCTGTTTTTGACGTATGTTTATGTGCCATCTGAGAAAGTTGATTGGTTCATGCACATATAAACATACTAGTTGGGGTTTTTTTTCTTTTAGTAATTGTTGTTGTTGTTTTATTATTTAGTCTTTTTTTTCATTTTTTTCTGTTGTTTTTTCTTCTTTTTTCTTTTTTTCCCTTTTCCTTCTTCTCTCTTTACTCCCTTCAGTCCTGAACATTTTCTTCAATGTAAATGTTTATCCTTGTTCTGCCTGCTGAGGTTGGGATTTTGATCAGTACATTTAGTACCTGAATTGTATTGTGCCTCAGTTGCAAAGTTCTCCTGTACTTGATTCTGCCTTTTCTTATGATATCACCCAAATTCTATTAATATCTCTTTCACCCTTCCTCTACTTTGGTACCTCTGTCTCTTCTTTCTCTGTTCCCCCCTCCCCACTTTCTCTCTGTTCATACTCAGATTTTACAACCTCCTCTCTAATTTCTTCTTACGTTCCCTTCTCTCTCAGGCTCCTAATTAGTTTATAC
Source organism: Aplodontia rufa (assembly GCA_004027875.1). Taxonomy (NCBI): domain Eukaryota; kingdom Metazoa; phylum Chordata; class Mammalia; order Rodentia; family Aplodontiidae; genus Aplodontia; species Aplodontia rufa. The sequence goes on from PVKS010034926.1 coordinate 14,982, forward strand.
CATTTGACCCCCCTCCATCATTAATGCGGTGTAACCTTTACGGCTGTGAAAGCTAAACTCAATAACTATTGTATGCTTTGAAGCCTAACATAGGTGATGGTTGAATACTACTGTCGCCGAAAGTAATGGCTAACACTACCATTCGTTTCATAGGTGGAATTTAACATTGTAATACACATAGTCAGTATTAAAAATCCAATTTAATACAATTTATTGTATGCATTGGTTATTCATATTGATGATCTCCTATTAGTTCATGAGGAGCTGGAAATTTTAAAGGATAAGAATAGTTAACAGTTCTAATTAAAAAATAATAATGAAAGGGAAAAAAAAGAATAGTTCACAGGATTGTGATTTGGCTTCTGAACTCAACTTTCCTGAAAATACTGCAACCCAAGTAAGGGATAGGACAAAACTCCCAATCCAGCAGCAAAGACCCAAAGAGGAACAACCAAATAGAGATCTCAGGCCAAGAATTCACTTAAATTTAAGGAATGAGAAAAAGCCCATGTAGACCCTGCCCCACATTTGTTCATGCCCAGGACCCTGGTCCCACCCTAGCAGGCACATCTAATACCCCCAAGAACCCTACACCCAGACACCACCCAGCCATCACACACACCTGCCATGTTCAGACATATTGGGCCCAATCCACCACCAAGGATCCCAGATCCCAGCGCAGCACATAGGTTGGTCCATTCTGGCCCACCCCACACCTCTTAGACCCTAGCACCCAGCAATGCACTCCTACCACTTAGTTTAACAACATGGTGAGTCACCCAGCAACCCCACAAGGTGCCAAGTCCAAGACCTGGAACCTAGATCCAAAAGGTGCAACAAAACAAGGCCCCAGGTAGAAACAGCATTCTGAAAGAAAGTGAGGGTCATCAGAAAGGTGGTGTCTGACCCAACCCTTGACCTGTAAAGAAGAAAAACCCAGAGACTTGTTTTGCTTTCAGTCAGGGAACCCCAATTCAAAGATTCAGAAGAGGCTTTTCAAATGTGAATAATTAAATGAGAAGAGGCTCACCTCAAACCTACAATTCCACTAGCAAGGAGCCTATGGTCAGGGAGTAGAATGAAAATCCAGAACAAATTATCAATAATCTGGGGTGGTATCTGACCCAACCCTTGGACCTTCAAAGAAATACCTCCAGTCCTGCCTACCTTCACCACAGAGACCTCTCTATTCAAGATCCAGAAGATTATTGAAATGAGGAATCAAAATGTAAAAGATTAACCTCAAGCCCACAACTCCCCAGCCAAGGAACAAACAGACAGGGAGTGAGATGAAAACTTAGAAATAATTAACAATGACCTGATTACTAAAAGGAACAATGAACTAAAAGAAGATATAATGAAGGGATTAAGTGAGAAAACTCAAGAAATGAAAAGTATCTATTATCAAAAAAATAAACATACTGAAAAAGGAAGTAACAGAGCTAAAATCTGCAGTCAATGACATGAGAGGAACCATGGAAGAATTTAATAATAGACTAACTTCTATAGAAAATAGAACCTCAGCTCTTGAAGAAAGAACTTCTGACAATGAGGTCAGGCTGAGCAAGCTTGAGCACATGCATGACAAAAACGAAAAACAACTCATGGAACATGAACAGAATTTTTAAAATGTCTGGGATGAAATTAGAAGAAACAATTTAAGAGTAATTGGGATACAGGAAGAAACTGAAACACAAACGAATGGTATAAGGAAATAGTTATCTAGGAAATAGTTAAAGAAAAATTTTCCCATGTAAAAATAGAGTCAGATATGCTCATCCAGGAAACCTATAGGACACCCAATAGGCCTACAAATGAGAAGCTCACCGAGACACATCATATTCAAAATGTACAATAGGAAAATCAAGGAAAGAAGATTAAAATCTGCAGGTGAAAACACTAAATCACATTCAGAGGCAAACAAATAAGGATCACCTCTCACTTTTCAGTTCAGACTCTGGAAACAAGATGATCCTGGAACGAGATCTTTCATTGTCTGAATGACCAAACATGCAGCCAAGAATACTATACCCAGCAAAACTCAGCTTCAAATTTGAGAGAGAAATAAGAATTTTTCTTGGTAAGAGAAAATTTGCAGCATTCATGAACAGAAAACCAGCATTACAAAGAATCCTCAAAGATAAACTCCTCAAATGTTCCTCAAAACCCACAAACAGGAAATTCAATGAGGTACATGCTATCAATAGACAACCAAGATAGCACAAAACTTACTAGTAAAACATGATGACTATGAACCATAGCCACACAACTATTCTAACAGTGAATGTGAATGGTCTTGATGTACCACTCAAAAGACAGATTAGCAGATTGATTCAAAAACCAAAATCTAACAATATGATGCTTACAAGAACCCACCTTACAGCCCATTAAATCCACAGATTGAAGGTGAAAGGGTAGAAAACGATTTGCCATGCATATGGCTCAAGAAAGCAAGCTAGTGTTGCAATACTTATATCCAACAAAGTAGATTTCAAACATAAACTAATCAGAAGAGATAAAGAAGGCCACTACATCAGGTAATTGGTCCCATTCACAATATCCTAAAAAAAGAAAATACTTGAAAATTAATCTAACAATGGAAGTAAACGACCTCTACAATGAAAATTATTCAACATTAAAGAAAGAAATTGAAAATGACCTTCATAGTGTTATACAGATCAACTCAATCCCTATCAAGATATCAATGTCATTCTTTACAGATATCAAAAGAACAATTCTCAAATTCATTTGGAATACCAAGAAACCCAGAATGGCCAAAATATTACTAAGCAACAAAGATGAAACAAGTGGTTTCATAATACCAGAACCAAAATTATACTAGATCTATAGTAACAAAACCTGTATGGTATTGGTATCCAAACAGACATGAAGACCAATGAAATAGAATACAGGACTCTGAGACAAACCCATAAATCTTTAAACATCTGATCTTTGACAAAAGGGGTCAAAAATATAACATGAAGAAATGACAGCTTATTCAATAAATGATGCTGGACAAACTGGACAGCCACTTGCAGAAAGCTGAAATTACATCCTTAACTCTCACCCTGAACAAAAATCAAATTGAAATGAATCAAGGAAGTAGGAATTAAACCAGCTCCCATACAACTACTAGAAGAAAAATTAGGACCAACAATCCAGCATTTGGAAGTAGGCAAAAACTTTCTTAACTACTCTCCTAAAGCAAAAGAATTAAAGTCAAAAATCAATGAGTGGGATGCCATTAAACTAAAAAGCTTCTGCACAGCCAATGAATTGGTCAAAATTGTCAAGAGAGAAGCTACAGAATGAAAGATAATCATGGCCTGTGATTCCTCTGACAAGGGACTAATATCCAAAATTTACAAAGAACTCAAAAACTTAATACCAAAAGACAATCCAATCAATAAATGGGCCAAAGAGCTAAATAGAAACTTATCAACAAAGGAAATTAAGCAAGCCAACGAATACATGAGAAAGTGTTCTAAATCAATAGTAATCAGAGAAATGCAAATTAAAACTGCATTAAGATTTCACCTTACTCCAGTCAGATTGCAAAGATGAAAAATATAAACAATAACAGATGCTAGAGGGGTTGCAGAGGGATGGGAACACTAGCACACTGTTGGTGGAACTGCAGGCTGGTATAGCCAATCTGGAAAGCAGTGTGGAGAATCCTCCCAATATTGGGGATGGATCCACCATATGATCCAGCTATCCCTCTTCTGGGTATTTTCCCAGAGGAGTTAGAATTAGCACATTACAGTGACACAGCAAAATCTATGTTCATAGCAGCTCAATGTACAATAGTAAATTATGGAACCAACCCAGATGCCCCTCATTGGATGAATGGATCCAAAAACTGTGGTATGTATGTATATATATATATATATACATACATACCATGGAATTCTACTGAGCAATTAGAAACAACAATATTGTAACCTTTGAAGGTAAATAGATGGCAATGGAAGAAATCATGCTGAATGAAGTTAGCCAAACCCAGAGAGTCAAAGGTCGAATGCTTTCCCTCATTTGTGGAGGCTGGAGCTAAATCCAGGCTTGGGTGAAAGGTAGTCAAACTCGTATTAGACCTAGCAAAGGCGTAGCAACACATAATCTAGGGCAACCATAGATATATAGGGGGAGGGGGAGGAGGTTAGGGGAGAGATAGGAAGAATAGGGAGGGATCTAGGGAAACAAAAAACCATATAGCATACTCTTCCGCCCCCCCCCCCGAGAATCCAAATAATACTAATACAATTATTTAATTCTGCAAAATTCACAAAATAAGCATTTTAAAGGGGAAAATATAGAAGAATCAAGAGACTGAGGTGTGGGTGATGTAGGGATAATTCTTATTTAAGAACATACGCATATCATATCATATACATTTAAGATTGTACAACAACTCAACTCCTTAATAAAAAAATTTTAAAAAGAATATGAAAAAAATAAAGTGCATACTATTTGAATATGTTTTAAAATGAGGTAAGAGAATAAGTAAATATTGCAAAAAATAATTATTTTAACTCCTTTCTTTATCTTAGTGAAGAGAATCTTTAGTTAGAAATGTAAGCATTCCTCCCTGGATTCCTCTATAAACCATGCAATGAACAGAATCCAGGGTAGTTATGATAGCCTGGATGAGTAAGGAAAATTATTTTCATTCAGATGCTTTTAAAACTACACATGATATAAGTAATCAATGTTAATTTCATATCTTAGCATATATCTTTATTCATAAAAGGACTCATGAAATAAATTATTACTTGTTTTAAAGTTACAATACTCTTTAATTGATGTCAAAACTGTCAGGTACCACTTAGTTTGAACTGCTTCTATGAGAAATGTCCCCAGGAAGACATTAACTTACGTGCTAATGTGAAGGTCCCAAATCTCCACTCTGCTTTCATTTGCAGCTGCAAATATATACGATGATTTTGGAGACCAGGCAACATCATAAACAACGTAAGTAGTTGGATAAAAACTCAAAAATGGCTTGAGATTCTCTTGTTGCCATATCATAATACCCCAATCTGCAGAACAGCTTAAGAATACATCATGACAAAATGGGTTCCATGTTACTTTATACACTGGGCCCTAGGAATAGAAAAATGTGATAAATAGGTAAATAACACTTATATTTAAAACTCGACCAGAATGATATTATGGCATTTGCAGCCATATGGATGGAGACAGAAAAAATTTTGCTAAGTGAAGTATCCCAAACTCAGAGACTCAAGGGCCGAATGTTTTCTCTCATTTGTGGAAGCTAGAATATAAGCGGAAACAGTACGTTAGATAGCTAACCTAACAATTACCTCAACATGTATGAATCCTTACATGATCATGGGGAACTGTGCCGTTTCCTGGGGGACGAGGGAGGGGGGGAGGGAGGGAGGAAGGGAATAGGAAGGACATCAAGGAGACCAGAGGGAGGTAGTATGGGGGAATCTAATCTGAGGGGAACCTCCAACTTCCATGAGAAGTCCAATTAA